>SNVD02006432.1:0-24996 GCA_013180625.2 Boswellia sacra
GTACTTGCTCGATAGCATCCAGAAGTGGTATATTTACCTCGATTTTGCGAGAAGTTTCCAGGATTTCTTGTTCTTGTTCCTCCTTCGATTTTGCAAATCTACTAGGAAAAAGTGGAGGAGAAACATATGAAGGAATGGGAGTTATAGTATTTACCTGATAAGTCAGTGTTTTGTTCATGGTGGAAGTGGTGTCATCTCCTTCATCAGTTTGTGAATTCTTTGGCAGGACATCTAATTGCTCTTCATTTGCAAAGTTATCGCACAAGAATTCTCTCTTGGATTGATCACCGTTTGACAAGATAATTCTTCTGAGCCTTGGCCCTCAAAATTGCTCATGCTAGTGGCCAATTGTCCCATTTGATTTGCCAGGTTTTGGATACTTGCCCCAGTTTCCGGTTGGAATTGCATTGTGTTAGTGGCAAGTGCATTAACAATGTCCTGGAGAGACATACCTGAGTTTTGTGAAGCTGGTTGCGGTGCTGGATGTGGCATTGGTGGTGGTTGCATTTGAAAAGGTTTCTGCACTCTAGGTTGATTGAAACCTTGTGGCCGATTTGGTATCACATTTGGAGTGATTGGTTGATGATTCCAGTAACTGAAATTATGTTGATCTTCCCATCCAGCATTGTAAGTGCTAGAGAAAGGATCATACCATTGCCTCGTTTGTCTTGGAAATCCACCCATGGCATTGGCTTGTTCCATATATTCTTCTTGTAAAGTTGGATACATGTCGATTGGATGCTCCATCGTAGAATTTATCCCACATTCATAAGATTTTTGCATATCTCCTACAGCCATGTTTTCCACAAGAGAGGTTAGCTCAGAAAGTTGTTGTTCCATGTTCGGAGTGCTTACCTCATTTACTCTCCATGGTACTTGTGGCTCAATCCGCTACTGAATTGATGAAGTTACTGCCTGTTGTCTAACCCAAAACAAAAATTCCAGAAAGAAAAACAAAGAAAATATGAATCAACAATGAAAACAAAATAACAAATCGATTAGAAAATCCATCCCCGGCAACGGCGCCAAAAACTTGATGCTTTCGAAACTAGCAAGTATACTAGTCGCACAAGTAATAAAGTGATAAGTAGATATCGTTCCCACGAGGATTGATTCTAATTGAATTTGTTTATTTCCAGCAACAATAAACTTTACAGGGGGGGTTTTGTTGAAAATACCCTTTACAAATGAATAAAATGCAAGTCGAATAACAAAACAAAAGTAAATTTGAATGAAAATCAATGGATAAAGCTTGTTAAGGATCCTTCGCTTCTACCACAAGAATATTGATTGCGAATTAATCGTAGAGTTTTTCATATCCAATTACAGCATTGAAGTATCAACGTAGATAATAACAGCTCTATTACCCCAATCTTTCCCTTACTTTGTTTGTTAATAAAACAAGCTCTTTATTTATCCTCTATCCATAAACACCTAGAACAAGCTCTTTGAGTTTAATTCAATGGATGCATTATATAAGAAAGATATGTTGATCTAAGCAATAAACACCCAAGCTCGGATTATTTAACTTAGGTTATATTCTCCAATTGTAATCTCTGATCACAATTTTGCTACTAATGATTAGAAACTCAAGACAATTACGGACAAGATTTCTAGTCTAGCAATAAATCACAACCAGATTATATTCAGTTGGCCACTCAAATACAATCAGCAAGCAATCATAAGCATTAAATATGGGAGAATACAAGCAACTTCAATAAGAGAATTGGATAACAATTCCTTACACAATCAACTTACAAAAACCATATCAGGGGCTTTGAAATCACCCTCAACAATTCAGATTCAGTTACACATATTTAAGAACGTGGTAATAATATACACCATGGACCCCATTCCAGAAAATAAAGGGAGGGAAAAACTTAGCTCAAATTTGATGTCCTTTTTGGATTGTGGTTCTTTCCTCTTTCCAAGCTTCCTTTCTCATTCAAGACTCCAGGAGATGAAAAATTCCAGAGCTGAAGCCTCCAACACACGTTCGCTCTCCCCTCTTCAGAGTTCAAATAAAACCCTAAAATGTGTTTAAATACTCTGCTAACATGACTTGCTACAGTGCCCCGTATTATACATGTTACAGTGACTTGTGGAATTATATTTCTATATATCTCACACTGTTTTGATTACAACTTTTGGTACACTGGATGGATTTATAAACCGTAAATTTCTCCAGAAAATAGACTTCGAGAGCTTTCCAACAGTATATAACATGTTGTCGGGTTCATTGTATATCAATACAATTAAATCCGAGAAGATCACTGACTAGCAGAGGTGAAAATGAAGGGTTTTACTCCATTTTTGTGCAAGTTGCTCCCAAACTCCTACAAACATCAAAACCACACAAAAACATAAAAATACCAAGGAATATAGCAAAGAAACATGGACGAATTGATATAAAAGTCAATACATAAATAGACACCTATCAAATACAGCTGAAACATTTTCGCCCCCACTACTTTACTTTCTCATTCCCTTCACTTTTCTCTTGTTGGTGCATAACTCCTTGAGAAATTTTGTACAACAAGGTACTTGCTCGATAGCATCCAGAAGTGGTATATTTACCTCGATTTTGCGGGAAGTTTCCAGGATTTCTTGTTCTTGTTCCTCCTTCTTTGATTTTGCAAATCTGCTAGGAAACGGTGGAGGAGTAACATAAGAAGGAATTTGAATTTTAAGATCTACCTTAGAAGATGACGTGTTGTTCATGGTGGAAGTGGTGTCATCTTCTTCATCAGTTTGTGATTTCTTTGTCAGGTTTTTTATACTTGCCCCAGTTTCCATTTGCTCTCCATTTTGCATTTGCTCTCCACTTCGCAAAGTTATCGCACAAGCATTCTCTCTCGGATTGATCACCGTTTGATAAGATAATTTTTCTGAGTATTGGCCCTCGAATTTGCTCATACTAGTAGCCAATTGTCCCATTTGATTTGCGAGATTTTGGATACTTGCCCCAGTTTCCTGCTGGAATTGCATTGTGTTAGTGGCAAGTGCATTAACAATATCCTGGAGTGACATACCTGAGTTTTCTGAAGCTGGTTGTGGTGCTGGTTGTGGCGTTGGTGGTGGTTGCATTTGAAATGGTTGCTGCACTCTAGTTTGATTGAAACCTTGTGGCTGATTTGGTATCACATTTGGAGTGATTGGTTGATGATTCCAGTAACTGAAATTATGTTGATCTTCCCATCCAGCATTGTAAGTGTTAGAGAAGGGATCATACCATTGCCTTGTTTGTCCTGGAAATCTATCCATGGCATTGGCTTGTTCCATATCTTCTTGCAAAGTAGGATACATGTCGATTGGATGCTCCATGGTAGAATATGCCTCACATGCATAAGATTTATGCATATGTCCTACAGCCATGTTTTCCACAAGAGAAGTTAACTCAGAAAGTTGTTCTTCAATGTTCGGAGTGCTTACCTCATTTACTCTCCATGGTACTTGTGGCTCAAATCTGCTACTGAATTGATAGAAGTTTACTGCCATGTTGTCTAAACACAAACAATCAGAAAAGAAAAACAAAGAAAATATGAATCAACAATGGAAACAAAATAACAAATCGATTAGAAAATCAATCCCCGGCAACGGCGCCAAAAACTTGATGCGTTCGAAACTAGCAAGTATACTAGTCGCACAAGTAATAACGTGATAAGTAAGATATCGTTCCCACGAGGATTGATTCTAATTGAATTTGTTATTTCCAGCAAGAATTAACTAAATGGGGGGGTTTTGTTGAATGATTAACTAAGTGAAATAAGAATGCAAATTAAGAATAACAAAACAGAAGTTAATTGGAATAAAAGATCAATGAGGGAAATCTGGTTAAGGGATCCTTCTCTACCACAAGATATGGATTTGCGAATTAATCGTAGAATTTTCATCCAATTACAGCATTGAAATTATCAACCGTAGATAACAACAAGCTCTGTTATCCCAATCTTTCCTTACTTTGTTGTTAAATAAAACAAGCTCTTTATTTCATCTCTATCCATTAAACAACCTAGAACAAGCTCTCTAAATTTAATTCAATGGATGCATTACGATAAGAAAGATAGGTTGATCTAAGCAATAAACACACCAGCTCGGATTATTTAACTTAGGTTATATTCTCCAATTGCAATCTCTGATCACAATTTTGCTACTAATGATTAGAAATTCAAGACAATTACGGATCAAGATTTCTAGTCAAGCAATAAATCACAACCAGATTATATTCAGTTGGCCACTCAAATACAATCAGCAAGCAATCTAAGCATTAAATATGGGAGAATACAAGCAACTTCAATTAGAGAATTGGATAACAATTCCTTATACAATCAACTTACAAAAACCATATCAGGGGCTTTGAAATCACCCTCAACCAATTTAGATTCAATTACACATGTTTAAGAACGTGGTAAATACAATACAACTTGGAGACATTTCAGAAAATGAAAGGGAAGGGAAAAACTTAGCAAATTTGATGTAATTCTCTTTTGATTGTAGTTCTTCATCTTTCCAAGCTTCCTTTCTCCTTCAAGAACTCCAAGAGATGAAAGAATTCCAGAGCTGCAGCCTCCACCACCTTCTCCCCTCTTCAAGTTATGAAAATAAAACCCTAAAATGTGTTTAAATACTCTGCTACAGTGACTTGCTACAGTTACCCGTATTATACATGCTACAGTGCTTGTGGAATTATATTTCTATACATCTCACACTTTTTTGATTACAACTTTTGGTACACTGAATGGATTTATAAACCGTAAATTTCTCCAGAAAATAGACTTCGAGAGCTTTCCAACGGTATATAACATGTCGTCGGGTTCATTGTATATCAATACAATTAAATCCGAGAAATCACTGACTAGCAGAGGTGAAAATGAAGGGTTTTACTCCATTTTTGTGCAAGTTGCTCCAAAACTCCTACAAACATCAAAACCACACAAAAACATAAAAATACCAAGGAATATAGCAAAGAAACATGGACGAATTGATATAAAAGTAATACATAAATAGACACCTATCACCTGTTCCTAAAACACAGCGAAACAAAGATTCAATCATGGTGGTGGTTGACCGATTTTCTAAAATGGCTCATTTTGTACCCTGTAACAAGACAACTGATGCAACTCACATGGCCGATTTGTACTTCAAGGAGATTGTGAAATCACATGGCATTCCTCAGGCCATAGTCTCAGATCGTGACCCAAAGTTCTTATCTCATTTTTGGCGTACGCTTTGGAGAAAGCTGGGGACTACACTTAACTTTAGTTCATCTCATCATCCTCAAACAGATGGACAAACTGAAGTTATCCACAGAAGCTTGGGAAATCTTCTGAGGAGTTATGTTGGTAATAATTTACGGCAATGGGATCTTGTTTTACCTCAAGTTGAGTTTGCTTACAACAGATCATCAAGTCAAACCACTGGTCATAGTCCTTTTGAAGTTGTTTATGGCAAGAATCCAATAAGTCCTTTGGATTTAGCTCCTATTCCTTCCAAGACTCAATTTAGCCGTGATGCAGAGGAGAGAGCTAAGAACATCAAGAAGCTGCATGAACTAGTTCGAGAGAAGATTTTAAAGCAAAATGAGAAGTATAAAGCTACAGCAAACAAACATCGGAAGTATGCTGAGTTCAAAGAAGGAGATCTAGTGTGGATACACCTTAGAAAGGAAAGGTTTTCTCCAGGCAAATATGCAAAGTTGAAGCCTAGAGCTGATGGACCATTCAAAGTTTTACAACGTATTAGAGAGAATGCTTACAAAGTTGAGCTACCTGAGCATTACAGTGTTTCTAACACATTCAATGTCTCTGACCTTAGTCCTTATCTTGGTAAAAACAACAACCAAGACTCGAGGTCGAGTCTTTCTCAACCAGGGGAGCTTGACACAGGAGTGTTACAATCCATGAGAATCATGATGGATCATCAAGGGGTGCAAATTGTTGCAATGGTCAAGAGTGCACATGAACAAGAATGAAGGATAATTTCGTAAAAGAATTGGTATTGCTGTGCAGAGAATTAAATGTCAAGATTTATTGCTGTGAAAGATCTTGAAGTCAGCTTTCTAACACATTTGTCAATGTGTCATTTGGAGTTGTCTGCAGGAATCTATGACTATCTCTTTACAGCTGGTTCATAATTAATGGTGCATTAAAGTCTACTCTAGAATTTGAATTTTATTGCTTAGTTGGTTGGAATTTGAATTTCTAGCTTAGTTGGTTGTGCTTTATTACCTAATGAGTTTACTTATGAGTCTTAGTTAATAAATGAGTTGTCAATGTAGTAGTTAAGCTGTAATTGTTGAAATCATTTAATTATTGTCTTTTACCTGTGCTTGGAGGGTTGTTCCAAGTTATTTAAGCTCTAAAGTTGTGTTTTCAAGGGAGTGAAGTTTTGAATTCGAATTTGAGTGAAATTTCAGTGTTTATACTAATTTCTCCTTAACTCTGTATCTCTTGGTGGATTCCATAGAGTGGTGAGTTAGTTTGAGCCCTGTATCCTTGGTTTACATCCTTGGGTGGTGAATTTTCCGTATCCCATTGGTGTTTACCCTGGTGGTGAGCTTGTTATCCCTTTAATCCCTGTATCCTTGGTTTGCATCCTTGGGTGGTGAATTATCTGTATCCCATTGGTGTTTACTTTGGTGGTGAGCTTGTTATCCTTTCAAAGAGTGTTTGTTTAGGTTCCATTTCATTTGTTCCAGCCATTGGTTGAGTTGATAATCAACTTGAAGATCCTATCCTCATCATATATATCCGCATCCCGGTACAGATTGGTATCAGAGCCTATCTCGAAGATCGGTATCAACACATGTTAAGAACAGTGTAAATACAATACAACATGGCGACATTCCAGAAAACGAAAGGGAAGGGAAAAACTTAGCAAATTTGATGTAATTCTCTTTGGATTGTGATTCTTCCTCTTTCCAAGCTTCCTTTCCCCTTCAAGAACTCCAGGAGATGAAAGAATTCCAGAGCTGCAGCCTCCACCACGTTCTCCCCTCTTCAAGTTATGAAAATAAAACCCTAAAATGTGTTTAAATACTCTACTACAGTCAATTGCTACAGTGCCCCGTATTATACATGCTACAGTGACTTGTGGAATTATATTTCTATACATCTCACACTGTTTTGATTACAACTTTTGGTACACTGAATGGATTTATAAACCGTAAACTTCTCCAGAAAATAGACTTCGAGAGCTTTCCAACGGTATATAACATGTCGTCGGGTTCATTGTATATCAATACAATTAAATCCGAGAAGATCACTGACTAGCAGAGGTGAAAATGAAGGGTTTTACTCCATTTTTGTGCAAGTTGCTCCAAAACTCCTACAAACATCAAAACCACACAAAAACATAAAAATACCAAGGAATATAGCAAAGAAACATGGACGAATTGATATAAAAGTAATACATAAATAGACACCTATCAATGTGCTAGATGGAATTGTAACCAGACTTGTCGTTCATTAGGTTTTGCGTCCAGGAATAGAGAAGATAAACTTGTATTTATTAAGAATGGTTTGAGTAATGAGTCGCTGGATAATGTTTTGTTAACTCTCGAGTCACATTCTTGTGGACTTGTTCAGCGTGAATTGCGTAATCTATGGACACAATTTCGTGATGAATTGCAGTGTTATAGTCTAGGGAATCTGACTAAAAACGACCCTGTTTGCCAGTTTATAAGAAAACTGGATGGGAAGCAAATCCCCGACTCATAGAAGGCGTTTCAGCCGTTACTGGTGATGCGTTCGAAACTAGCAAGTATACTAGTCGCACAAGTAATAAAGTGATAAGTAAGTATCGTTCCCACGAGGATTGATTCTAATTGAATTTGTTATTTCCAGCAACAATAAACTAAACAGGGGGGATTTTTGTTGAATGATTTACTAAATGAAATAAGAATGCAAGTAACGAATAACAAAACAGAAAGAAAATTTGAATGAAAAATCAATGAGAGAAATCTGGTTAAGGGTTCTTTCTCTGCCACAAGATATGAATTTGTGAATTAACATAGAATTGTAATCCAATTACAGCAATTGAAGTTATCAACCGTAGATAACAACAAGCTCTGTTATCCCAATCTTTCCTTACTTTGTTGTTAAATAAACAAGCTCTTTATTTAATCTCTATCCATTAAACAACCTAGAACAAGCTCTCTAAGTTTAATTCAATGGAAGCATTACGATGAGAAAGATAGGTTGATCTAAGCAATAATCACACAAGTTCGGATTATTTAACCTAGGTTGTATTTTCCAATTGCAATCTCTGATCACAATTTTTGCTACTAATGATTGGAAATTCATGACAATTACGGATCAAGATTTCTAATCTAGCAATAGACAACAACAAATTACATTCAGTTGGCCATTCCAAATACAATCAGTAAACAATCATAAGCATTAGATATGGGAAAATACAATCAACTTCAATTAGAGAATTGGATAACAATTTCTTACACAATCAACTCACAAAATCCATATCAAGGGCTTTGAAATCACCCTCAACCAATTCAGATTTAGTTACACATATTCAATCAGAATAACAAATACAATACAGAGAAATTCCAGAATTGAAAAGGAAAGAAAGAACTTAGCAAATTCTTTGAAAATCTTCTTTGTAGATGAATCTTCTTGGAATTGTAGTTCCTCCTCTTTCAAAATCTTCTTTCTCCTTCAAGAACTCCAAGGGATTAGAGAAATCCAGAAATGCAGCCTCCTCCCACGTTTTCCCCTCTCCAAGTTATGAAAATAAAACCCTAAAATGTGTTTAAATACTCTGCTACAGTAACGTGCTACAGTGTCCCGTATTATACATGCTACAGTGATGTGTGGAATTACATTTCTACACTTCTTACACTGTTTTGATTACAACTTTCGGTACACTGAATGGATTCATAAACCGTAAATTTCTCCAAAAAGTAGACTTCGAGAGCTTTTCAACGGTATATGATATGCCATCGGGTTCATTGTATATCAATACAATTAAATCCGAGAAGATGGTTGACTAGCAGAGGTGAAAATGAAGGGTTTTACTCCATTTTTGTGCAAGTTGCTCCAAAACTCCTACAAACATCAAAACCACACAAAAACATAAAAATACCAAGGAATATAGCAAAGAAACATGGACGAATTGATATGAAAATGATATATAAATAGACACTTATCAAATTCCCCCACACTTAGACTTTGCTAGTCCTCGAGCAACTACGACAATATGAAATAAAACTAAACCGAAACAGAATCAACAAAAAATTAAACACACAAATGCTTCATCTTGCAAATAGGCCTCAAAGATTGTACTTAATTATAACTGATAGGTGTCTATTTATGTATTACTTTTATATCAATTCGTCCATGTTTCTTTGCTATATTCCTTGGTATTTTTATTTTTTGTGTGGTTTTGATGTTTGTAGGAGTTTTGGAGCAAGTTACACAAAAATGGAGTAAAACCCTTCATTTTCACCTCTGCTAGTCAACCATCTTCTCGGATTTAATTGTATTGATATACAATGAACCCGATGACATAGTATATACCGTTGGAAAGCTCTCGAAGTCTATTTTCTGGAGAAATTTATGGTTTATAAATCCATTCAGTGTACCAAAAGTTGTAATCAAAACAGTGTGAGATGTATAGAATATAATTCCACAAGCACTGTAGCATGTATAATACGGGGCACTGTAGCAAGTCACTGTAGCAGAGTATTTAAACACATTTTAGGGTTTTATTTTGATAACTTGAAGAGGGGAGAACTTGGAGGAGGCTGCATCTTTGGATTTCTCTCATCTCTTAGAGTTCTTGAAGGAGATTGAAGGCTTGGAAAGAGGAAGAACTACAAATCCTAAGAGATTTCATCAGATTGGCTAAGTTTTTCATTTCCCTTTCATTTTCTGGAATTGCTATGTATTGTATTGTATTTGTATTGTGTCTGAATATGTGTAACTAAATCTGAATTGGTTGAGGGTGATTTCAAAGCCCTTGATATGGTATTTGTGATTTGATTGTGCAAGAAATTATTATCCAATTCTCTAATTGAAGTTGCTTGTATTTTCCCATGTTTAATGCTTATAATTACTTGCTGATTGTATTTGGGTGGCCAACTGAATATAATCTGGATATTGTCTATTGCTAGATTAGAAATCTTGATCCGTAATTGTCTTGAATTTCTAATCATTAGTAGCAAATTGTGATCAGAGATTGCAATTGGAGAATATAACCTAAGTTAAATAATCCGAGCTTGTGTGTTTATTGCTTATATCAACCTGTCTTTCTTTTCATAATGCATCCATTGAATTAAATTTAGAGAGCTTGTTCTAGGTTGTTTGATGGATAGAGATTAAATAAAGAGCCTTTTTTATTTAACAACAAAGTAAGGAAAGATTGGGATAACAGAGCTTATTGTTATCTACGGTTGATAATTTCAATGGTGTAATTGGATGATAATTCTACAATTAATTCGCAAATCTATATCTTGTGGTGAGAATGATCCCTTGACCAGATTTCTGTCATTGATTAATTCCCATTTCAATTAAGTTTGCATTGTGTTATTCATTAATTACCGTCGTTTTCTGTTTTTCATCTAGTTAATCAACCAACAAAACCCCCCCATTTGGTTAATTGTTGCTGGAAAAATAACAAATTCAATTAGAATCATCCTCGTGGGAACGATATCTACTTATCACTTTATTACTTGTGCGACTAGTATACTTGCTAGTTTCGAACGCTTCAAGTTTTTGGCGCAGTTGCCGGGGATTGATTTTCTAATCGATTTGTTATTTTGTTTTCATTGTTGATTCGTATTTGTTTGTTTTTCTTGTCTGATTGTTTGTGTTTGTGCAACATGGGCAGTAAGCTTCTATCAATTCAGTAGCGGATTTGAGCCACAAGTACCATGGAGAGTAAATGATGTAAGCACTCCGAACATTGAACAACAACTTTCTGAGCTAACCTCTCTTGTGGAAAACATGGCTGTAGGAGATATGCAAAAATCTTATGAATGTGGGATATATTCTATGATGGAGCATCCAATCGACATGTATCCAACTTTACAAGAAGAATATATGGAACAGCCAATGCCATGGGTGGATTTCCAGGACAAACAAGGCAATGGTATGATCCTTTCTCTAGCACTTACAATGCTGGATGGAAAGATCAACATAATTTCAGTCACTGGAATCATCAACCAATCACTCCAATGCCATAACCAAATCAGGCCCAAGGTTTTAATCAACTTAGAGTGCGCAACCTTTCAAATGCAACCACCACATGCTACATCCAGCACCACAACCAGCTTCACAAAACTCAGGTATGTCTCTCCAGGATATTGTTAATGCCCTTGCCACTAACACAATGCAATTCCAGCAGGAAACTGGGGCAAGTATCCAAAACCTGGCAAATCAAATGGGACAATTGGCTATTAGCATGAGCAAATTCGAGGGCCAAGGCTCAGAAGAATCATCTTGTCAAACGGTGATCAATGCAAGAGAGAATTCTTGTGCGGTAACTTTGCAAAATGAAGAGCAATTAGATGTCCTACCTAAGAAATCACAAACTGATGAAGAAGATGACACCACTTCCACCATGAACAAAACATTGACTTCTCAGGTAAATCCTATAACTCCCATTCCTTCATATGTTACTCCTCCACTTTTTCCTAGTAGATTTCCAAAATCGAAGAAGGAGGAACAAGAACAGAAAATCCTAGAAACTTTTTGCAAAATCGAGGTAAATGTACCACTTCTGGATTTTATCGAGCAAGTACCTCGTTATACAAAATGTCTCAAGGAGTTATGCACCAACAAGAGAAATTTAAAAGGGAATGAGAAAGTAAGTGTGGGGGAAATGTTTCAGCTGTATTGCAAAGAAAAATTTCTCCAAAATGCAAAGATCCAGGTACGTTCATCATTCCATGCACCATTGGTAATACCAAGTTTGAAAGAGCTATATTAGATTTAGGAGCATCTATTAATGTCATGCCATATTCTATTTATGCTTCTTTAAATCTTGGGCCTTTTGCGAAAACTGGTATTACCATTCAGTTTGCTGATCATTTTAATGCATATCGCAAAAGAGTTGTGGAAGATGTGCTTGTGCAGGTGAATCAATTGGTTTTTCTAGCAGACTTCTATTTCCTTAAAATAGAGGATGAGACATCTCCTTATCCAACACCGATTCTTTTAGGGAGGCCATTCTCGAAAACTGCTAGAATCAAGATTGATGTTTATTATGGCACTATGACCATAGAGTTTGATGGCAAGGTGATATGTTTTAATATTTTTGAGAAAATGAGGTACTCTAATGACTTACATTCTGTTTTTGCAGTTGACGTTATTGATTTTTTGCCACAACAATGTTTTGAGTTAACTCGCAAGAATGGAGTGGATGTTGCTATTAGTGAACACATAAGGATATAAAGTTTCAAAGAACCAAGAAAGCTGATACAAGTGTCTAAAGAAGTGGAGGAAGCTGTGACAAGCTTGGATGAGACTATAGCTATCACCACAAATAGGTATGATGTTTCGTACAATGAATTGCCTTTATCTAATGAGAAACTTCTTCCTTCTGTGATGAAAGCCAATACCTTGGAGCTTAAGTCACTTCCAGATCATTTAAATTATGGATTCTTGGGTGAGAATGATACTTTGCGAGTTACAATGGAAATGGCCCTTGCACAAAAAAAAAAAAAAAAAGAAAAAAAACAAAAATAAAAAAAAAAACAGCACGTAACCTAATGAATACAAGAAGATAAACTCGGCCGAATACTTACAGATCACAAAATAGCTATTGAGTGGACAATTGTTGAAATCCAAGGCCCATCCATATGCATTGACCGTATCTTGTTAGAAGGGGGATCCAAGCCCAAGAGACAGGCACAACAGAAATTGGATCCTCCCATGATGGAACCAACGTCGGGCTGAGGACGTTAAACCAAGCGCTTTTTGGGAGGCAACCCAATGTTTTTGAAAAATAAAAAAAAAGAAGAAAAGAAAAATAAAATGAGGTAATAATGATCGATTTTTGTGTCTCAAGGAGATTCCTTTCGTAGGCCATCAAATTGATCAGGTTTTATCTCTCTTTGCCATCTGTCTCATTTGTTTTTATATTTTTTACTTGTTTTTGACTTTGTTTGCTATTGTGTTGTTATCTCTTTTATGTGTCTTTAGTTTCGTTTTTGCTCTTTTCTTTTCCTTTCTTTTGTTTAATTTGATTACTCGGTGCTTTGAGCTCATTTGTGCAGCAGCTTGTGGAAACATCCAAACGGAAGTTGAAGTCATTCGCCAAAGGTTTGAAACGTGCATATCTTGGAGAAAAACAAACCCGATCGCATTATCGGTAATATATCTTCTTTTCTCCTCTTCAATGGATGCCGATATCTTTCTGTCGAACCTTCGTAAATATTTCCCTTCACTTCCTCAAAATGCCGTGTTTAAAATTTATAAAGTACGGATGACTAGACTTTGGGCATTGATGCTCCTAAATGTGCCTGCTGATATCCTATGGCTTATCGAAGCCAAGGTGAGATTGTCCGGTGAGCCGGACACTAATCTCGCAAACTACATGCCTGGTCTAGGAAAGAGCTACTACGCCAAGAGGCGAAGAGCGAAAAGGTTACAAGTATTTTATAAATGTGCTAGATGGAATTGTAACCAGACTTGTCGTTCATTAGGTTTTGCGTCCAGGAATAGAGAAGATAAACTTTCATTTATTAAGAATGGTTTGAGTAATGATTCGCTGGATAATGTTTTGTTAACTCTCGAGTCACATTCTTGTGGACTTGTTCAGCGTGAATTGCTTAATCTATGGACACAATTTCGTGATGAAATGCAGCATCATAGTCTAGGGAATCTGACTAAAAACGACCCTGTTTGCCAGTTTATAAGAAAACTGGATGGGAATCAAATCCCCGTCTCATAGAAGGCGTTTCAGCCGTTACTGGACGTAAAACCAGAGGAAGATGTGAGCCACAATCACAACTACTTGTATATTTGAATGTATGTTGTTGTTGTCGAATTTTATTTCTTTCTTGTTTCGTTTGATCTGATTATCAATGTTGTTTTTTGTGTTGTTGTTGTTTGTTAATTTTGTTTGTTTTAATTTCAAGTTTTCTTTTTGACAAACCAGATGACTACCCCATGATATAAGCACACGTGGAAGCCAAGTGTGGAGGTTTTGTCAACCTCCACCGAAAGTATATCTTTACTTTTCATGCTTCACGTGGGAGACAAGTGGGAGGTTTATCCAACCTCCACGTAAGTGTATCTCATTTTTTATGTTCACGTGGGAGACAAGTGTGGGGGTTTTGTCAACCCCCCGCCGAAAGTGTATCTCCATTTTCCATGCTTCACGTGGGAGACAAGTGTGTAGGTTTTGTCAAACCTCGCCGAAAGCATATCTCATTTTTTCAAATCTTGGGGCGATAAATCTGCATCGAGCAACTCACACAGAAATTATGTCCCCATGTGTCAAATTTGAGAGTTTTACGTGTGTATATATCCATGCTGCATATTTTGAAATGTCATTTTATAACCTGTCTTGCACTTGAATCGCATAATACATAACGTACATCATTGTCTTACACAAGTTTAGAGCACTTTTAGAAATGGAGAAAACACCAATTCGGCGATTCCAAAATATATGCGTATTTTGTGGATCGCAATTTGGTAAAGATGGAGAGTTTACAACAGCAGCGCTTGATCTTGGTAGGACATTAGCTGCGAGGGGTATTCATTTGATTTATGGAGGGGGTAGTCTTGGGTTAATGGGGTGTGTGTTGACAGCTGCATCCTTGGGAGGAAGTAAAGTTCTCGGCATTATCCCTAAACCATTAGCTGTGCGAGATATCGTAGGCAACACAATCGGGGAAGAGTTACAATTCTCTAGCATGCATGAGCGTATTGCACATATGGTTGTTAAGTCCGATGCATTTATAGCTTTACCCGGTGGTTAGGGCACATTAGAGGAGATATTTCAAATCACCTCTTGGGCACAGCTAAACATCCATAAAAAATCCATTGGTTTGTTAAATGTCAATAACTTTTTTGATGGTTTGTTGTCTTTTCTTGATCAAGCTGTAGAAAAAAAATTTATCTCACCATCAACGAGGCAAATCCTTGTTACAGCTTCAACGGCAGGGGAGTTAATTGACAAACTACAAGAATTCGTCTATTCGCCTGATCCAACAACAGCTCGGATTGATTGGTTTGGAGAAGGCAATAAGAGGCGTAAACTGGATTTAACGCTCCATCTGTAATCTATATCTGCTGGTTTGCTTTGTTTTTGTTTGCTTTCTTTTTATTGTGTTTATTTGAAGTTTTTCATGTTATTTCTTTTTGAGTTTTTTTTTCAGGTTGTTTTTTTCGTCCCAAGTAATATTTTCTAATCTTGGTTTTTAGAGTGGTGGCTTAAAAAGTTCAAGTTCTCTTGAAACGCATTCTGGATTTCTTCAATCCATAATGGCTGAATAAGGAGGCTAACTTCTAAACTTTTTAGACCCATTCTAACTAACTTGTTTTTGTTTGCTGACTTGTTGTACTTTGTTATTTTATGAGTGAGTTTAGTTTTGCGTAATTTAGAGTTGTTATGTGTTTTTATCTTTATCAGTTTTGATTTAAAAGAAAAAAAAACAATTGTGGAAAAACCTGAGAATGGCAGAATATGGGGTTTCTTTAACCCTTGAAACGCATTCTCTCTAAATAAATCTGTAGTTTGTATATTTTATGTTGTTTGAAATGTCTTATTTCTTGTTTTGTTCTTCATAATAAAGTATCTATGGCGGGGGGGGGGGGGGGTGGGGTGGGGGGTGGGGGGATTGGAAAACTTAAAGTCTACGGGCTATGGTACTAAGGATGTTGAATATACAATTCCTTGACTCAGGTGTAACAGCCACGTACTCTTTTCTTGCATTTGTGGGTCGATGATAAGATAATGATTGAATTAAGAATAACTCTGGAAAATGATAAATGATGCATGGATCTGTGTGCTTGAAATGTTTATTGGTTTTCGCTTTGCTTTTGATTCCTTGCGCAACATTGAGCACTAAGCTATTATCACTGAGTATTTGTTCACTTAGAGAAAGTTTATGTAATTTAAATGTTTCTTCAGATTTCAATGAATTCTAGAACTTGTTTGATGGTCACTCAAGGCGAAATCCTAGACTGTGCAACATTGGAGAAATGATTTAGGCCATCTTTGGACCGTTTGAGCCTTAATAGCGAACCTTGACTGAAATTGATCCCTAGTTACCCCTTTGAGCCTCTGTAAACCTTTTTCTTTGTTAACTCACTAAAAGATTTCCTATCTCAATTGAATTTGTTCCAAACAGTTTATCCCTTACCTATGAGCATGTAAATCATTCGCAATTACATTTGAGCTATGTTCTGGTTTTGGGAAGTTAGAGGAGGTTGGATTGTGCCATGAGCAATGCAAGTGAGTTTTATTATGTTTGTAAAAAAACAAAAGAGAAAAAAATCTGTACTTATCTTCCACGTACTTAAACATTGAGGACAATGTATTGTTTAAGTGTGGGGGAGTGGAATTGCAGTTAAAAAAAAAAAGAAAAAAAATAAAAGAAAAGAGTTCTATACTTGGGTTGTCTTAAACAAGAATGAAACAACAAAGTGTGGGGGTGTAGTTTCTTTTGTTTTCTACAAAAAAAAAAAAAGAAGAAGAAGAAGAAGAGAAAAAAAAAAAAGAAGATTGAGTGTTCTAAATAAGTTGGGGGATAACTGGTGAATTAAAATAAAGTTGTGTTATAGGAGTGAGTCTACATGTAGCCTAAGGATACATGATAATTTTGATGATAACAATACACATTGATTAATTGAGATTTACTAACATGTTTATTTATGTGAAAGATTAAGATCATTGAAATAATTGTAAAATCAAGAAGAGGCTTATTAAAATGAAGTGTTGAAGTTAAGGAGAAGACTACATGTTAAAGGCACCAAAGTTTAAGAACAAGGATTGACTCAAGGAATGTGATACATGAGCAATGTTCAATCAATTGATCATATATATCTCTACAAATGTCCAAATGATGTGATTCTTAAGCCTTTGGAAAGCGTACTCAATTTATAACATTTCATATGTTTTAATGAAATTCAAATTTCAAGTGCAAGGTTGTCCAAATCATCATGCAAGTTGAAAGACAAATGGAAGCAGTTGACATGAGCACCGAATACTTCTTTGGACATATCTTGAGCTAGAAAAATCAAAATGACTTGATTATTATGGCATTGGAAAGATGACTTAATGAATAACATTTCATATGTTTTGAAAAAATTCAAATTTCAAATAGAAGGCCGGCATAATTGACATGCAATTCGGTGGACTGACACAGAGAAGAAAAATCAACTCACATGAGCACCGAATGGTGTTTTGGCCATATCTTAAGATAGAGATATCCAAATTCTTTGAATCTTAATGTTATGGAAAGCTTATTAAAATATGAAGATCTTTTATGTTTTGAAGAAATTCAAATTTCAAACGGAAGGCTGACAGAATTATCATTCAAATCGGTGGACTGACACATGGAGGAAAAATCAAGTCACATGAGCACCGAATGGTGTTTTGGCCATATCTTGAGCTACAGATATCAAACTGACTGATTCTTGATGCGTGAAACGATTATTCAAATGGACAGATCTTTTATGTTTTGCAGATTTTCAAATTTCAAACGAAACATTAACAAAAATGGTAGACAAGATTTCTGTTTTTCTGGTGGGCAGAAATTTGGAGTTGGTGTCTTCACTTGATTAAGTTCATCCCATTTGCCTATAAAAGGAGCCCTTCTCCCATTCATTCAACAAGCATCTATCAAGCAAAAAAAAAAAAGATAAATATCAAGTCTAGAAAGCTTTTATATTCTTTATCTACTCTTTGAAGAGAGTGTACTTTTGTTGTAAAAATTTTCTTTGTCCTTGTATTGTGGTAGGAGTGAGATCTTCTTGTAAAAGGATAAAAGTTATCATTGAGAGAGACTTTTCCTTGGTGAGTGTTGTTCATCAACGAAAGGAAACTCTTGAGTGTGGTATTATAAAGGACACGAGGTTGAAGAAAAGTTGCCTTGGTGAGGTTGTCATCAAGAAGAACTCTTGGTGTGGTGTTATCAAGAGTTGAAGAAGTTACCTTGGTGAGGTTGTTCATCAAGAAGAACTCTTGGTGTGGTGTTATCAAGAGTTGAAGAAAGTTGCCTTGGTGAGGTTGTTCATCAAGAAGAACTCTTGGTGTGGTGTTATCAAGAGTTGGAAGAAACAGTCTTGGTGAGGTTGTTCATCAAGCAAGTTGTAAAGATTCTACAACTTAGTGGAAAGCTTAGCTCGTGGAGCTAGGAGCCCGTGGACGTAGGCAAGGTTTGCCGAACCACGTAAATTGAGTTTGCACTCTCTCTATCCCTTTCTTCTTTACATTTACTTGCACTTGTGATTGTTCATCATTATTATTCTTTTGATTGCATCTTTGAGAAATTCTAATTTCATCTTCTTCACCTTCATTCTCAAAGAAAGAGTTATATAATTTTGATCTTTCAAGAAAAGTTTTCTAAATCCGGTTTGATAAATAAAAACCCAATTCACCCCCCCTCTTGGGTTGCCATACCTGGGTCAACAAGTGGTATCAGAGCAAGGTTGCTCATTTTTTTTAAATCTTAACCGATTTTGAGCTATGGCAACTTTTAATTCATCTTCATATGTTGAGGGACTTTCTATCTCTAGACCTCCATTTTTTAATGGAAGTGATTACTCTTATTGGAAAACTAGAATGAGTATTTTCTTGAAATCTTTTGATTATGATTTATGGTCTATTGTTTTGGAAAGACCTTTTGTTCCTACCAAAATTGAAAATGGGGAATGCATACTTAAAGAATCTAAAGAGTTTAGTGAAAATGATAAAAAGAAATTGAGTTTGAATGCTAAAGCTATGAATGTGTTATATTGTGCTTTAGATAGAAATGAGTTTAATAGAATATCTACTTGTTCTACGGCACAAGAAATATGGCACACACTAGAAGTAACTCATGAAGGAACTAGTCAAGTTAAAGAATCTAAAATTAGTATGCTAGTTCATAGTTATGAGCTTTTTAAAATGAAACAAGATGAATCAATTTCTGAAATGTTTACTAGATTTACGGATATTATTAATAGTTTGAAATCTCTTGGTAAATCTTATTCTAATGTTGAAATGGTGAGAAAGATTCTTAGGTGTCTACCAAAATCTTGGGAGCCAAAGGTGACGGCAATTCAAGAAGCAAAGGACCTCACCAAACTACCATTAGAAGAACTTATGGGTTCTCTCATGACTCATGAAATCAACTTGAAGGAGAATGAAGAAGATTTCAAGAAAAAGAAAAATATCGCTTTCAAATCTTCAACGAAAGAAGAAGATGACTCCGATGACGAATGAGATGATGAAGATCTTGCATTCATCACAAGAAAGCTAAAAAGGATGATTAGAAGAAACCAAGGATTCAAGAAGATTTCTAGTATGGATTGTCCATACTTGAAGAATCAAGACAAGAAATCCAAAGCAATGAAAGCCTCAAATTGGGATGATAGTGAGGCTAGCTCCAACGAAGAAGAAGATTGTGAAATGGCAAATATGTGCTTCATGGCTTTAAGAGAAGATGAGGTAAGTATTCTAAACTATGATCCTAAGTTTTCATATGATGAATTATTTGAAACATTCCAAAATTTACATGTACAAGTTGATAAACAAAATTCAAAAATCAATGCTTTCAAAAAGAAGTCAAAAATCATGTTATCTCATTTAGAAGAGTTGGTGGAAATAAATGAAGCTTTAGAAAATGAAAATAAAATTTTAAAGCAAAAAGATTTTGAAAGTTTGGAAAGTCAAATACATTTATTAAAAACTGAAAATGACATTTTACAACAAAAGGATTTTGATAAATTGGAGAAAGAAAATGTTATTTTGAAAAAGGAAAATAATGACTTAAGAAATATTGTTGATAGTTTTACAAAAAGCACAAAAAATTGGAATTCTATGTTACAAAACCAAAGGTGTGTTTTTGATAAAAGAGGTTTAGGATATAAAACTCATAAAAATCAAAAGTATTTTAAAAATTATTTTGCTCATGCATCTTTTTGGAATAATCCTAATCATTCATGTACTTATTGTGGAAGAAAAGGACACAAAGTATATTCTTGCTATATTAAGAGAAATCTTAATTTGAAACAAATATGGATTCCAAAAAGTACCATAACTAACCCCCAAGGACCCAAAAACATTTGGGTACCAAAAAGTCGCTCTTTTAATGTTGATTGTAGAAACAAAGGAGTGGCAAACACAAGTGTACTTAGATAGTGGATGCTCAAGGCATATGACCGGAGATGCCTCCAAATTCTCAAGATTAATAATGAAGAAAGGAGGATATGTGACTTTCGGTGATAATGCCAAAAGAAGGGTAATCGGACATGGTGATATTGGTAACCCTTCTTTACCTATTATTAAAAATGTTTTGCTTGTTCATGGTTTGAAACATAATTTGATTAGCATTAGTCAATTGTGTGATAAGGGATATTTTGTTACTTTTGAGCCTAATAGATGTGTGATTAAGGATGTTAGTAACGATAAGACATTATTTATTGGTAATAAATGTGGTAAAATTTATACAATTGATATTGATGTTAATAATCATGTGAAAAAATTGTTTCATTGTTAATCATGATACTTGGTTATAGCATAGAAGGTTAGGTCATGCTAGCATGGACAAAATTTTAAAAACTTCTAAAAATGATTTAGTTGATGGTTTTCCAGGAATAAAATTTGAAAATAACAAGATTTGTGATGCTTGTCAATTTGTAAAACAAGTGAGAACTTTTTTAAACAAAAATTTTTTTTCAACAAATAAACCCCTTAGTCAAGATAGATTTTGCATAATTAGAAAAGAATTAGACATATTGGATATGCTTAATTTTGCTTTTATATGATAATTTTTGAATGGTAGCATATGTTAAGGGGGAGAATATATTTAGAGGGAGTAATTAATTTGATTATATCTTTTTGATGATAACAAAAGGGGGAGAAATGGTTGGATTGCTTATATTCATAACAAGTGTCAAATTTTTATTTATTCTTGATTTTATTTTCATTCTTGATTTTAGATTATATTTTAAAGCAATCAATGGTTTGTCATCATCAAAAAGGGGGAGATGTTAGCCTTAAGGCTACATGATAATTTTGATGATACCAATACACATTGATTAATTGAGATTTACTAACATGTTTATTTATGTGCAAGACTAAGATCATTGAAATAATTATAAAATCAAGAAGAGGCCTATTAAAATGAAGTGTTGAAGCTAAGGAGAAGACTACATGTTAAAGGCACCAAAGTTTAAGAACAAGGATTGACTCAAGGAATGTGACACATGAGCAATGTTCAATCAATTGGTCATATATATCTCTAAAAATATCCAAATGAAGTGATTCTTGAGCCTTTGGAAAGCTTACTCAATTTATAACATTTCATATGTTTTAATGAAATTCAAATTTTAAGTGCAAGGTTGTCCAAAATCATCATGCAAGTTGAAAGACAAATGGAAGCAGCTGACATGAGCACCGAATACTCCTTTGGACATATCTTGAGCTAGAAAAATCAAAATGACTTGATTCTTACGGCATTGGAAAGATGACTTAATGAAGAACATTTCATATGTTTTTGAAAAAATTCAAATTTCAAACAGAAGGCCGACATAATTGACATGCAATTCGGTGGACTGACACAAAGAAGAAAAATCAACTCACATGAGCACCGAATGGTGTTTTGGCCATATCTTAAGATAGAGATATCTAAATTCTTTGAATCTTAATGTTTTGGAAAGCTTATTAAAATATGAAGATCCTTTTATGTTTTGAAGAAATTCAAATTTGAAACGGAAGGCTGACAGAATTATCATTAAATTTGGTAGACTGACACAAGAAAGAAAAATCAAGTCACATGAGCACCGAATGGTGTTTTGGCCATATCTTGAGCTACAGATATCCAAATAACTTGATTCTTGATGCGTTGGAAAGCTTATTCAAATGTGCAGATTTTTATGTTTTGAAGATTTTCAAATTTTAAACGGAACATTGACAAAAATGGCAGACAAGATTACGATTTTTATGGTGGGCAGAAAATTTGGAGATGGTGTCTTCACTTGATTAAGTTCATCCTATTTGCCTATAAAAGGAGCCCTTCTCCCATGCATTCAGTAGTGAAGAGAAGAACATCCATCAAGCCACAAATAAGAGAAATATCAAGTTTAGAGAGCTTTTATATTCTTTATCTACTCTTTAAAGAGAGTTGTACTTTTGTTGTAAAAATTTTCTTTGTTCTTGTATTGTGGTGAGAAAGTGAGATATTCTTGTAAAGGATAAAAGTTTTCCTTGAGAGAACTCTTCCTTGGTGAGTTGTCATAAAGAAGAAACTATTGGAGTGGTGTTATCAAGGAGTGTGAGAAAGTGCGCGCCCCTTGTGAGGTTGTTCTTTACAAGAAGAACTCTTGGTTGTGGTGTTATAAAGAGTGGTAGGAAGTACCTCTGGTGAGGTGTGATTCACGAAGAACTTGGTGGTGTTATCAAGAGTGAAGGAAGTTGCCTTGGTGAGGTTGTTCCATCCCAAGAAGAACTCTTGGTGGGTGCTATCAAGACGTTTGGAAGAAAAAGTGTTGGTGAGGTTGTCATCAAGCAAGTTGTAAAGATTTCTACAACTTAGTGGAAAGCCTAGCTTGTGGAGCTAGGAGCCCGTGGACGTAGGCAATGTTTGCTAAACCACGTAAATTGAGTTTACACTCTCTTTATCCCTTTTCTCCTTACATTTACTTGCACTTGTGATTGTTCATCATTATTATTCTTTTGATTGCATCCTTGATAAATTCTAATTTCATCTTCTTCACCTTTATTTTCAAAGAAAGAGTGAACTAATTTTGATCTTTCAAGAAAAGTTTTCTAAATCCGTTTTGATAAATAAAAACCCAATTCACCCCCCTCTTGGGTTGCCATACGTGGGTTCAAAATACATAGTCTTGAATGATTTATTGTTTGTGGGTGATTTGAGCCAAATTATTATCCTTTATCATACCTTCACCCAAGCCAAACGTTACAAGCTTAATAAAGTCCTACTGATCCTTGGTGTTGTGCATGTCTACATTAGTGGAGAGTGACTTGAAAAGCAGGCCTATGGAGTTCATTTATACACACATCTTCAATATTAAATATGATTCATTTTTATGCATAAACTCATCCGGGTTACAAGTGATAAGGTGAGAATGGCTCTACACACACACAATTGAGGAATTGAAGTGAAGCGAAACTAATCTTTCGGATAAAATTCTTGATCAAGTGCATTATTTTGAAGTTTTCCTTGGGTTATAATTACGTACAATCTTTGAGGCCTATTTGCAAGATGAAGCATTTGTGTGTTTTAATGTTTTGTTGATTCTGTTTGGGTTTAGTTTTATTTCATATTGTCGTAGTTGCTCGAGGACTAGCAAAGTCTAAGTGTGGGGGAATTTGATAAGTGTCTATTTATATATCAGTTTCATATCAATTCGTACATGTTTCTTTGCTATATTCCTTGGTATTTTTATGTTTTTGTGTGGTTTTGAGGTTTGTAGGAGTTTTGGAGCAATTTGCACAAAAATGGAGTAAAACCCTTCATTTTCACCTCTGCTAGTCAACCATCTTCTCGGATTTAATTGTATTGATATACAATGAACCCGATGACATATCATATACCGTTGAAAAGCTCTCGAAGTCTACTTTTTGGAGAAATTTACGGTTTATGAATCCATTCAGTGTACCGAAAGTTGTAATCAAAACAATGTAAGAAGTGTAGAAATGTAATTCCACACATCACTGTAGCATGTATAATACGGGACATTGTAGCATGTTACTGTAGCAAAGTATTTAAACACATTTTAGGGTTTTATTTTCATAACTTGAAGAGGGGAAAACGTGGGAGGACGCTGCATTTCTGGATTTCTCTCATCCCTTGGAGTTCTTGAAGGAGAAAGAAGATTTTGAAAGAGGAGGAACTACAATTCCAAGAAGATTCATCTACAAAGAAGATTTTCAAAGAATTTGCTAAGTTCTTTCTTTCCTTTTCAATTCTGGAATTTCTCTGTATTGTATTTGTTATTCTGATTGAATATGTGTAACTAAATCTGAATTGGTTGAGGGTGATTTCAAAGCCCTTGATATGGATTTTGTGAGTTGATTGTGTAAGAAATTGTTATCCAATTCTCTAATTGAAGTTGCTTGTATTTTCCCATATCTAATGCTTATGATTGCTTACTGATTGTATTTGGAATGGCCAACTGAATATAATCTGTTGTTGTCTATTTCTAGATTAGAAATCTTGATCCGTAATTGTCATGAATTTCCAATCATTAGTAGCAAAATTGTGATCAGAGATTGCAATTGGAAAATACAACCTAGGTTAAATAATCCGAACTTGTGTGATTATTGCTTAGATCAACCTATCTTTCTCACCGTAATGCTTCCATTGAAAAACTTAGAGAGCTTGTTCGAGGTGGTTTAAGGATAGAGCAGTAAATAAAGAGCTTGTTTTATTTACACAAAGTAAGGAAAGATTGGGATAAATGAGCTTGTTGTTATCTACGGTTGATAACTTCAATGCTGTAATTGGATTACAATTCTCTGTTAATTCACAAATTCATATCTTGTGGCAGAGAAAGAACCCTTAACCAAGTGTCTCTCATTGAATTTTCAATTCATTAAATATTGTGTTGTGTTATTCTTTATTTGCCTTCGTATTCAGTTTAATTAATCATTCAACAAAACCCCCCATATTTAGTTTATTGTTGCTGAAAAATAACAAATTTAATTAGAATCAATCCTCGTGGGAACGATATCTCACTCATCACTTTATTACTTGTGCGACTAGTATACTTGCTAGTTTCGAACGCATCAATGATCCTTTCTCTAGCACTTACAATACTGGATGGGAAGATCAACATAATTTCAGTTACTGGAATCATC
>SNVD02006438.1:0-25205 GCA_013180625.2 Boswellia sacra
ATATCTTTTCCAAACTCCACTGGTGTTCTTCAATCATATGCTGCGGGTCGAGCCTGACGTAAGGGGCATCATTTTGCCAGCTCTTTATCGTTGCCGCCGATCTTAGAATGTTGTCTTGCTTTTTACCGTAGGTCGATATGTTGGTTGATGAGAATGTGTTGGGTAGTGCCTGATGCTGAAGATTATAAGTGCTGATGGACGACGATGCCATCTTGCGAGATGCATTGTGTCTTGGACTACTGTAGTCCATTGCCCTGTGTAAGCTAAGCTCGTATATGGAGCTCATATGATTACAACGATCGCTCCTTTGGGGAATATCTGAGAAGACGGACTTGATGACACCTAGAGCGCCACTGTTGAGGAGTCTGGACGTCCGGCTATCTCTCTCAACAACCATAACAGCAAAGTCCTTAGTGATGACTGCTGGTTGTGAACAACCCTGAAGTGATATGTATACAGATACTGTTAGGTACACCCTCTCATTGATTGGAGTTATCCGGTTGAGAAGTGTCGTATTATGTAAGGATGTATCCCAATTAGCCTCCAAACGATAGACCACTCTGCCATCGATAGGCTGCTTGAGGTAGCTACCAGAGAATATGGCTAAGGACTGCGCATCTTTGTGATCATCCTCATCGTCGTGTGCATCAGGAGTGATCCTGATCCTTCCGACTAGCACTTCATGTACTTCCTTCCAAGAAATCATCGGGTCTTCCTCGTGCACCAGTGTTATACAAAGCTTTCTTTGGATACCTTGATGAAGCAAGAATGCAGACTTATAAGGTTCAGTATCTGAGCGATCAACGAATACAGGATTGTACTCGTCCGAGTTGAGTGCTAGTTCACAGATTTCAAACCAGACTAATATATCAAACCTCGACTGAACATGAGCGCTTGCTTTGTGACCTATCGGCAGCGCTATCTTTGTCGGTGGCACTGGAGGTGACTGAATGATATGTGGATGGAATCTCTTGTACAGACCTTGTTCAATCTTGCTTTAAAGTCCCTCTTGGCACTCGGAAAAGTTCATGAGAAGCATGTTATCAGAATCTTTAGCTTCTCTATGTAATGGGTGAGTTCGATTCTGACCAAAAACCTCGAAAACTATTGGATGGTATTTTAGGTAGTTGATAAATGCATTTGTGACATTTGTTACAGTTATATTTTGTACACTGAAAAAACCCGATGGTGGACGAGTGTTCTTGATCTGCTCAGTGCTAAAAACCTCATCTTTTTGGTGGATGAATGTATACTGACAAAATACGTCAGAGTAGGATTTTGGTAAATCTATGGCCTGCAAGATTGTAATGCGGAATGTGAACTGGGATCCCAACTTCAGGTGCTTGTTTATCAAGAACATCATGACCAGACCTATCATAACCATCATCTACATCATCTTCATTAGCCTCTGTGAGTTCATCAGAGAAGCTTTGAAGGGTCTTGACAGATGCGTCCAACTGCGGGTATTCTCTGAGAACTTTTCTCCCATTAACTATCTCATAACACGCCTCAGGATAATGAGTTTTTCGCAAGCTTGGGTAACTTCTCGTGCAGACAAAATCATCCAGTATGTCATCTATCTCATGCTCCGTCGTCAACAACTTATCATTGTTGTTCTCAAACTTAATTTTAGCAGATCGTCCGATGTTGAAGGCAATCGATCCCATCTCAGGAACGGCTCCCAATTCTTCGTTATCTTTAACAGCTTGAACGACTACTCTCAGGTAACCCTTGACGTCCCCGGATTCATTCACGACTGCTATTTTCTGTACTACAGTGATAGGATGCAGCAGATTTGTAAGGTAGAGGTAAGCGCGCCCTATGATTGTGCACCAGTGGTGTCGATCATAGAACGGATCATTTGTGCAAGCACTGTCATAAGCATCACAATTAGTTGATATCTCGCTACGTTCAGCGTTACCCTGTATGTTCTTCATTAGGTTGAGTCTATACTTCAATTTCTCTAGAGGCCACAAGTTGATCGTGCCTACTTTCATGTCTTGAACCTCTACGGCAGTAACAGTAGGCTTGTAGAAATGATCCCTAGAGGAATAACCAGATGTTGTGTTGTTGAGGAACTTCTCTTCTAGGGGTGCATACATTGTTTCCCTTATCAGTATGAACTTCAATCTGACTTTCTTGTCTAGCTCAAGAGCCAACCTGTTTGCCTCTGCAAGATAACCTGCATTGCTCCACAATTCATCACATATGCTAGCATGCTGGTAGCCGCGCCATTTTTTCGCAGACTTCCGGAGCAGATCTTTTTCATGTTCCGTGAGTTTACTTTTTATGGCGTAAGTCCTTTTCAACTTCTGATCATAAGTTTCTTCGAGCTCTAATATTAGTTTTTCACTCTGGGCAAGCTGTTCGATTGCATTGGAATGGTCGTCTTTTGATTCTATTCTATTCGCATCATCATTGTTCAATACATCGCTCGAACACTCATCTTTGTGAGCTAGATGATCGCTCGAAAGGGGGAGGTTGTCCACGGTCGATTCGGAAGAAAAGAAAGAATTTTTTGTTACGGCAGGCGACGCCTTTGCGCTCTCAGGGCTATATCCCTTCGATTGTAGAATTGACTTGAGTCGATCAATTTCTTCTTTCAACTCTCGGATGAGTTTGGCCGTTGCGTCTTCATTCACAACAGCCTTACATACAATATTCTTAGTTCTGTTTGCATAGTTCAGGGTACTTAGAGTTTCATCGTAGTTTACATCTGCCGGTGATATAGCTGCTATCATAGCTGTTTTAGAGTTTCCTCCCAAATTTTCTTTCAGTAACCAGGTCAAGACCGATTCTCGATAAGGAATGAATTGCTCCTTTCCGATCTTCTGAGAATTCTTCTCTAATGCAGATATAACCTTTCCTAGGGTGGTGAGTGACTTATTTATTGTCGCGCCTTCCTTGAGCCTCAGTCCCTCGGCACCAGTGGAGTCTGCTCTTTCACTACCAGCCAAGTCGACTAGCGAGATTCGACTAACCTTTTCTCCTTTCTTGTTTGTGTCTACATCATACCTTCTTTGACTGAGAGTGATTGTGAAGACTGCGTGAGATCGACTGCTCGTCTCATTCATTCTAGTTGCAGCTGTTGTCCTTGATTTGTTACCTAGATCTATCAAATCTTTTATATCTTTGTAACTTGTGACAATAAGTTTCGTAAGATCCTCGACGTATGGACCAAAGACATGATGCTCTCTTACCTTAAGATGCTTCTTATTTGATGGATTCAATAAGTCGTGAACGCGTTCGAAATAAATCTCGAGATAAGACACTTCCACAGTATAATCGTAATGTTCGTCTTCGTCGAGTTGGTGTAAATTAGTAAAAAGCTCATCACACATCCTTGGTATGATGCCAACCTCTTCCTTGGTGCCCATCATCGTGTAACTTTTGCCCGCTCCGGTTTGACCATAGGCAAAAATACAAACATTGTAACCTTGCACGGCGTGTTGGAGCATCTCAGCGCCGATATCCTGATAGACTTTCTCCTGACTAGAGTAGTTGTCATCCTCCTTCCTATGAGACCAATAGGAGTGATCGTAAGTGAAGGATTTGTTTTGGTCGTTATCTGAATGGATGAGATGATCTTTGGTATCCCTAGAGGAATTGTCCCTACCCTCCATGCAGGCTGGCTTGTGTAAAGTGGTAGAGGAGCCGGACATCGAGATGCAGCAGCTGCAGCCCATGTCCAACTCTCTGCCATTGAAGGGCCTGACGCGAACGGCCACTTTGATTGATGACATGATGCTGTTTCTATTATCTTAAGTTTAATGGATTAAAATGCAGCTAAGTATGGGGCTCATTTACATAGAGCTTTGCCGTAGTCTCTGGGTTGGCTTCCCATGGATGAACATATCACAGTCACATTGGGCCCGAGATCTGATGAGATTCAAGTGTGGTTCTCTCTACAATAGTGAAATGCATTAGTTTCTTGATAGAAAGCTTATTAGAGAGTCATGTTGCAATTATTAAGTGTTTGACCACTAAGAGGTGTTGAGTACCATAAAATAAATATATTGTGCTTATTACAATGACAATGGAATGTGGTGAGTTTCTTGACTGGGAATCAGTGCGAGTGTTGAGTGATCGATTGAGGTTATTGTTGTGTGATGATGGTGATGGATTGGTTTGGTAATCACCTAATCCGAAGGATCACTTTCATTAGAGTGTTATTTTGCCAGGGATAGAGGGAAAGAGCGAGTGACATAGCGGAGTTGCACTTGTGCAACGAAACTTGCGGAGCCAAGAATACAGCTGGCAGCTGAGCGATCTGATTGGAAGCCTGGCTCGTGGGCGCGCAATCCAAGGCGCGCGCGCGTGCGCACGCTCGGCCTGAAGCTTATGGAAGACAACAAAACATTTCAAGCTGGGCTGACTAAATGTGCCAAACAATTTGTTTCTTGCTGTCAATCGACAGAGCGTGATAGCCGATCTGGACCATTCATACAAACAAATACAAGAATTACCCTTTCCAGTGGGTGAGTGTTGGAGGTTGGCGCCTGTTTTGTTGCCCTGTTGTGCTCCGGATGACCACCATCTGATCTACCAACGATCCTCTCAACCAGCCTGGCCGTGGGCTCCGTCAAGCCTCGGGTGGTGTCTAGTGGAGCGCATCTTGGCCGCCGTCGACCAAAAACACCGGCCTCAACCATGCCGAAAGCCTCAGAGGTCCAGTCCAGACGCCCACGCGCTCGCCCTAGCTGCGGCGCACAGGTGCACAGAACAGACACTCTGCTTAAGAGTGGTGGCGCTGCGGTCACCAGGCCATGTGCACGAAGAATCTGATGAGCCGGACCATTACGACGAGAAGGACGTGTTCGAAGAGCTGTCTGCAGGCGAGCGCGCAACCTTTTGGACAGGCACCTCTCTCGAGTTCCTGTTCAGTGCTCTTTGCGCGAGACTCGCTCTCGCTTGGTGGCAGGCGCCGATCTTACAGAGCTATCGACTCGTCCTGAGGACCGCCGGGAGGGGGCGTGCGTAGGGGCGGGCGGACAGCCGTGCGGACACTCGGCCGGGCTGGCGGGCGGGCGGGAGGCGCGGCAAGCGATGGCTGTGCAGCCCGCGATGGCGGCGGATGTGATCTGTGGCGACCGTCGGCAAGCGCGCCCGCTCAACCCCGACGGGCGCCGCCGTCCAGCCGCCGGCCGGGCCCGCCCTGCAGGACAGGGCAAGGCCGGCGTTGGCTGGCTCGGACAGCGTGTGCGTGCATCCCCTCGAGCGGGCGGCTTGAGCGGCGAGCAGACGGCGTGCCGGCGCGCGTCCTCAGCGTTGGCACTGCTTCAGCAGCGACGCCAGCCTCGGCCGCGCCGCGATGGCAAAACACAAACAACAACAACAACGCTGCCGCCGGCGGCGACGCTGCCGGAGTTGCCAAAGACAGCCAGCATTTTCTCCCTTTCCCCGTCGCTCTCGCTCATTCACGCTCGATGCCCGTGCCGATCGCCTCACACTGGGCGCGCACTTGCCTCCCTCGCGCTCGGCTGGCGGCGGCAACGCCGCTCTTGTCGGCGCGGCCTGGCCGGGCCAACACGCTCTCTCCCTCTCTCTCTCTCTCTCTCTCACAGTGTCGGGCTTCTAGTAGGCGCGCGTTCTCCGCCGCCCTCCCCCCCTCCGATCCACACTGACTCGCGCTTTCCCGGCCCACAACACACACACACACACACACACACACACACACACACACACCACACACAGACACAAACTCACGCACATTCAGTACACACAACAAAACACAACTCAGCACAACACCACGGCGACGCCGCCACCGCCACCGCCGTCGACACACAACGCCGACATCATCATCATCTTCACCTCCACCAACAAATGCAACACCAACACCAATCTCACCTGCAACCGCAACAACAATTTATCCACCATCAACCCCTCCCAAATTCATCTCACTAAGAACCAGCTTGTTAGCAACTTTCACTCGCTCACTGACCAACACTAACACTAACATAAACACCGCTAACGACAACCTCAAAAAACAACAACGCAAAGCTGTTGTGACATCATCTCCTTCATGATCACCGGTATAATTTATTTGCACGCTTACTCCGGGCACACATGAGCACACACACACTTACCACCATGTCAGACATGAACCTACGCGAACAGATAATGATCAATCACATGGTCTCGGCCACCGGTTGCGGTGAGGACCAAGCGCGCCAGCTGCTGCGCGCGACACAGTGGCAATTTGAGGCGGCTCTTAGCCTATTCCTACAAGGTCACTCGATGCCCCCAACACCTTCGCTCAAGATGGCCCACAATAGTAGGAAGCTTAAGCCAGTATTGGCACCCGCCAATACCCCCGCAACACCACCAAATTTTCCCGACGCACTAATCTCCTTCTCCAGACTCACGGCTTCAGACAAGGGTGCCAACTGAATGCATGAGCTAGGCAATACAAACACACAAAGACAACACACTTCTATAGAGATATAGACGCAAGTAGAAGAACACATAGACACGCATAGGCTATTGTGAATGAGTACAATAACAGGTACAACCCTCGTATGGAGATTTCACTTCGGAATAAGTTTCCGCATAAAAAGCATCCAATTCAGTTGACCGTTCAACTTGTACTTTGCGCTTCTATCTGTGAGTTCTCTATTCTTTTTGGCTGCTTCCCGAGTAGGATGTCGTATTCCTCAATCTTTCGTCCGTTCAGTACTCGATCCCAACTGAATCTTTGGCAATCAAAAGTAAGATCTTCGTCATAGACAAGTCTCTCAGAGAAAGATGCAGCTGCCACAGGTCCAAAGAGCGATAATCTGTTACCGTAGCCTGCCGATATGACCATTTTGATATGAAATGGGTGTTTGCACATGAGCGGATTGCCGTCATAAGTATTGTGACATTCGAAACCGGACTGAACGAAGAGTAACTTCGCATCGGCCATTAAAGGGATCCGGCGCATCAGCTTGGGCTTGGTGATGGTATTGAAATAATCTTCGAAGTATTCAGGCTTATGGTAGAGGTTGACATACGGGTCGTCGCTCCCCAGGTCCATAAACTTTTCCGTGTCCCGTGAGTAGATCTCCTCCGAGTCTTCTAGGTTGAGGTATAACTTGTAGCTACCCGAGTAATCGTCTCTCATTAACATGCTGCCATCGGTATCTGTTATAACAGGAAAGTTGACTACAGGCGCATTGAGACTTGAAAACGTCATGCACAGGCGCAATTTAGGATGGATGAAATGGAGGTCACCTATCGAATCCCTAAATTCATTCTCCATCTCCGATTTAGACTCTATGAATGGTAGAGTCGGTCCATTGCATAGCACGACGTCAGAGTAATACGTCGCTTTAAGTTCTCCATTCGTCATTCTGGCGATCAGTGAGCCGCAGGACAACTGGTGTATATGATCAATTTGCCTGTTATGTTGAGTGTTAAAATCGACAAACTCGGCTTGTACGAAGTTGGCGCCATAAGCTTGGGCTAAAGTCCGGTATAAATTCCTCAATCCTATGGGGTCGTAAAGACCCTCGTCTTGTTCTCCATAGGTTGCGAGGGCTACATCCGAGGAATTCACACTCAGCCATGGAAAAGATGATCCAATCTCATCCGGTAGCTTGATTTCTAAATGGCAACCATCCTTTATTTGATCCAAGGATGATTCGTAAACGGCATCAGCTTCCCAGTGAGGCCAAAGGACCAGGTGAGTGCACGGGCGGTAATTTATCTGTGCGAAGTCTTCGTTTGTAACAACCAGGTCTCGTTTTAAATTTCTGATCAATTCTTTGCTCAATGATGCCAGTCGAGACACATCTCTAGATTTACTCTGAGAGCTGATGAGTCCGTTAGAGAAGGCTGTGGTGCCATGAGGCGAGTAAGGGTCCTTATCAATCACGACAACATCACCGTGTCTTCCTAGTATCTTTTTGGTGTAATAAGCAATAGCTGATCCGATGAGACCGCCACCAATGATAACAACATCTGACAGATCGGGGAACTGCCTTATCACAGAGAATTCGTTCTCCCAAGATCTGAAGTGATATTCCATCTTACCGTATTGACGAGTCATACTAGGGTATCTATAGTAACGACCGTAAGTATCTGGGTGTACAAATTTAGCAGCTTCCTCGAGGGTATACACGGGATCCAAATTCTGAATTTCGTTGAGTTGCTGAAAGACATGTTTTTTGGGCTTATCAATACTCTCATCTGGCATTTCATACAACTTCAAGAAGGATTGTTTCCTGATACTCTTGCTGAGCGTTCCCTTTTCACTGGGAACCTCAGGTGAGGTATCAGGTTGAGCGGTAGCTATAGAACTATCATCATTACTAGAAGAACTGGAAGAAGATGAGCTTCTTGAAGGCACATAGCGACCTTGAGTTTGGCATAAGTTTCCACGAGCCCCGTGAACGCAACGTAGATAACTGCCACGCATTATGGGGTATCAAATGGTCATGAGCTCAAAGACCCATAGTTGATGGAGAGGGTTGAGGCAATCAAGAGATGGGATGTATGGACAGTTAGGTTTAATGTTTGGTTGACTCGTTTATGAAAGTGCGCTCGCCAGGGGTAGCATGCATGAGACACGCGGCAGATGTGTGAGGGGGTAGGCACAAAAATAATGCGTGGGCAACCGGTTGAGATGGGGAAAAAACAAATCCATTTCATCCCGCCACAAGCAGATTCTGTTGTCCATGCTGACCACGCGAAAGATTTAATCAATTGCCCGATGAAAAGTTTCATGCTTTATAATTAGATGATTCTATTATCCGAATTTTAAACCCAACCTGAGAGACGCTTACTCAGATAAACTGAAGAAAACCTTAGAATGGAGACCGACCAAAACGCACCAACCAACGAAGAGGAGCTGCTCGACTACGAGGATGACGACCAGCAGCCGGCAATCCATGGCGACCAGCCAATCGTCAGTCAGACTGAGACCTCGAAAAAGGGCGGCTATGTATCCATCCACTCGAGCGGTTTTCGCGACTTTCTACTCAAGCCGGAGCTGCTGAGAGCCATCACGGACTGCGGTTTTGAGCATCCGTCTGAGGTGCAACACGAGTGTATCACACAGGCTATTGTCGGCATGGACATCCTGTGCCAGGCCAAGTCAGGTATGGGTAAGACGGCTGTGTTTGTGCTGGCCACTCTTCACTTGATCAACCCAGAAGTCGACCACACACTGGTGCTGGTGATGTGTCACACTCGCGAGCTCGCGTTCCAGATCTCAAAAGAGTACGAGCGTTTCTCGAAGTACATGTCGCAGGTGCGTGTCGGAGTCTTCTTCGGCGGCCTCACGATGGCCAACGACGAAAAGACGCTGAGAGCCAAGCAACCTCACATCGTGGTCGGCACTCCGGGGCGTATTCTGGCCCTGATCAAGGCCAAGCTGCTGAACCTGAAGCACCTGAAGCACTTTGTGCTGGACGAGTGCGACCGTATGCTTGACCAGCTCGATATGCGTAAAGACGTGCAAGAGATCTTCAAGTCGACGCCACACGAGAAGCAGGTAATGATGTTCAGCGCCACCTTGTCGAAGGACATCAGGCCAGTCTGCAAGAAGTTCATGCAGGACCCACTTGAGGTGTACGTGGACGACGAGAAGAAGCTGACGCTGCACGGTTTGCAGCAGTATTACGTGAAGCTGAAGGACTCTGAGAAGAATCGTAAGCTGTTCGAGTTGTTGGACAGTTTGGAGTTCAACCAGGTGGTGATCTTTGTCAAGAGCATCCAGCGCTGCGAGGCGTTGCGCCAGCTGCTGACCGAGCAGAACTTCCCGGCTATCGCAATCCATCGAGCGATGGCCCAACAGGAGAGACTAGAGAAGTATCAGCACTTCAAGGATTGTCGTCAGCGTATCCTGGTTGCGACAAATCTATTTGGTCGCGGCATGGATATAGAGAGAGTGAATATTGTCTTCAACTACGACATGCCGGAAGACAGTGACACGTACTTGCATCGCGTTGCGCGTGCTGGTCGTTTTGGAACCAAAGGTTTGTCGATCACCTTTGTGACCGACGACAGCGATCAGAAGGTGCTAGAGGACGTGCAGGCGAGATTCGACGTGAAGATTCCTGTCTTGCCAGACGAAATAGATATTTCGAGTTACATAGAGAACCGCTGAAAACGATGAAAACAGCAGGATGATTGACATAACACTCACTTGACTTCAAGGCAAAAATAAATGACACATACTCTACCATGTATAGATTGGCAAATAGAAACCTCGGGACATCAGCTAAATTTTTGCTTTAACCCTGGTCTGAGACTCAATCACCACCTTAACTCCGGATTACACCAGGGGTAGACCGGTTTAAACACCTCAAGTAGTCATCTAGCCGAATACAAATGATTTTGCTGGGGGATATCGCTTCAATCGCATCGCACCGTGATTACAGAGTTGTGCCCGTACAATTGGTTTTCGTGATATAGGAACAAATGATTGCTTAACGACAGACTTATCTCTAGACCTTCTTATGATCTCAATTCGCTGCATAATTAATACTACACAGGATCAAGTCAATGATTCATCGAGTTAACTTGTCACTGCGGTGCTGTCGCAAGAAATTAATGAACATGATTGATTGTTTGGTGAATAATCTGCTCACGGCCATAATCAGTTGTCAAGCTTCCGATTCTAGAAGAAAGTAGATTTTTTCCTTCAAATTGTTTGCTTGTTGCGATAATTTTAACCGAGCTTTGTTGTTTAGGTAGAATACTTGAGAAGAATTCTGTGCTCCTTCCAACATCATGGCTATCTCATCCAAGAGGTCTTTTGAAGTAGCAGTCTCATTCAATTGATTAGCTATCTCCAACTGCTTCATCAGGTTCTGAGTCATATCTGCTGATTCATATAATTCCGTTTGTATCCTTCGCTCCGATTCTTCAAGCTGTTGCATCTGGTCGAGGATGACGTTCAGATCCTCACGAACGTGATCTAGTTTCGGGCACTTATCGTTCTGGGATACTATGGAGTGCTCTTTTACTGTCAATTTGAGGCAGTCAATGGCTAACGATCGGACTAGATCAGCGAACAAATCTAGACCATCGCACCCGATCACAAGAATCTTATCAACAGAATAAGCGATCTTCACCTTCCCTTGCAACGGATGCGCTCTTATATCTCGCAGATTAAGGTCCAGATCTATTTCGCCGCTCTCAGAGGTCTTGCCGTTTGACCAGTTTCTCGGACTGTCGAAGTGTTGCTGCTGGTCATTCAGATCCGATTGATCTAAGAGGTTAAGGATGGAAGGATCTGTCTCTTGATCAGACGACGGAGAGCCATTGGGGTTAAGTTCACTACGTCTTGATAGTAGACTTAAAACAGCCGGAGCGAGATCATTAGCGCTGATGTTGGAGTGCCAGGAATCATGTGTGTCGTGGATAAGTTGACCGAACTGAAAGCAGAGGATATGTTCACGCATCCAATTGAGAATCTGCAGATGGCTGGTGTGTTCGTTGAGTTTGAAGGCCATACGTAACATCCTGTCCTCTTTGTCGCCTGCGCCATCCCTCTTGTACATAGGCACCAACATCGAGAATCTAGGAACTAAAATCGAGCGCTCATAAATCCGTGACACCAGTGCCTCGCGCACCGATTTGTTGGTCAACCTTTGACGAGTCTGCTTTTGCATGACCTGCTCGAATCTTAGACTATTGACTGCCACCTGTTGACAGTAAATTCTCAGATCAAGACTCAGCTCGGAGTCGCTCGTTCTAGGGGGCTTGAGCAGAAGTAAGACGAGGGTGGAGTCAACCTCAAGCGACCATCTAGTCACATAGGCTGAGTTTCCGGTCGACACCCTTTCACTCGGTGATAAAACCATGATACCGCTGTCGATTAGCATGCGACTGGCATCAGCTACTTCAAGCAACTCGATCTGACCCATTAGATTGGATATGAATATGATCAGCCGCAACCTGCAAGCTCTGGCATCGAAGTCCCAACGATAGGCCAGATCAATAGTTGTCGCCATAGAGTCGAGTTCAAGCATAGAGAGCTGCTGAACGTGCTCAAGATTGGTCCTGTGTAGTCGCCGACTGAGTTTATCGCGCTCGTTGTGGAGAGCTCCGATTCTCTGTATCAAATCGGAGTTCTGCTTGCAATCAGTCAAAACAGGTGTCTCGTCGTCGACATGCGCCTCAATCAGGTGCATCTCTTGGTCTTGGGTCTGACCATCGAGCTCGTCTGTAGTTGGTCCGCCGGCCGTCGAGTTGCCTGCAGTTACCGGCGTTGCCGTCAAACTCATGAGCTCGTCTTCTTCCTCTATCAGTTCATCTGGAGCGCGGAAGTCACGCATAACCTGTCTACCGGCCATGAAGTCTTCGAGGAGTTGGAGCGGTTCAGAATGGTGAGGTCTGAACACGACCAGGGCCCCGAGAGTAGAGCAAGCAACCAGCGCCAAGGCAGACCGACCTCTAAATCCAAGTCCGGGATCGTTGCCCGAATAGGTCGACGAGTGCGATCCTGGTCTGCCCGACTCGGCATTGTCGGTAGACTTCTGTCGACTCAAGCTGAACGAAAACCCGTTCGCTTCGATTGGACATGGCGCCAGCGCCAGAGCGACCAATTGGTCTTGAGATCTGAAGCAGTGTGTTTTCGTCATCAGTTGGCCTGTGAACGGCGCCCGCACCTCTAGTCGACCACTCCGGAAGCCAACAATTAGCTCTTCCTTTCCGTCTCCATTAAGGTCGAACATCACCATGCTCACGGGCACCTGTCGCGACTTATGACGCCACAGACGCTCGGCGAACACTCTTGGGCGTTGGTTCAGTCCACCTTGGGTGTGCAAATCCGCCACTGGTATCAATCTATAGACTCCGACAAACCCATCGTCAAGTCCGAAGGCGATGTAGTTGGTTTGCGACTCGAATCGCCGCTCTTCGGGCATCAGTTGCGGCTCTGCTGTTTCTATAACTCGAGAGTTGTCGATTTTTGCCCTGGTTCTCATTGGGCACAAACAATTCACTTTGGCGGTCTCGTTGATCGTCAGATTGCATGCCTCGATGTTTTGCTCGGCTTTGTCGATAAAGAAGACGCGGATCTTGTGCTCTGCCGAGCCACTTATTAGTACGTCCACATCAAGCAAGTTTCCCGAGCTCAGACAGCTAACAACATCACCAAATGAGCGCGCACTTGCCAGCTCTATGTTGAGCAACTTCTCAAAGTTCACCTGAAGTCCGGGCACTGACGGTCTCAGGTGTTCCACGAAGAACATATACAGCTTCTGCACACCTCCTCCGAAGATGGGCACCTCGCTCGGCCCTTTAGACTTTGCGGCGAACTCATTGTATAGGCTCGTGCGATTATCAGCGACGAGAGCAGTGATTCTTGATGAAGTATTGATATTGAACAAGTGGGTTTGAGCGCAGGTATCGTAGACAAGAACATGGTTCGCGCAACCAGCAAAGAGTAGATCACGCGTTAGAGTCTCGATTTGATCGCTCGTCTTACTCACTGTGGCTGAGCTCTTGAACTCGCGAGCTGATATACAGTTGATTATATCGTTGACAGTGATGTAATAGAGTTGCTCAATTGTTGTCGTTTGGTTTGTAGAATCCGACCAACCGACACGACTCGGTGGCTCTACGCTGAGCGTTGGCAACTCTGAGACAACCAGCTTATCGAGTGACTTTGCCACAGTGACCAAGGCTGGATATTGCCTGGGACCAAACCGGCACACCACAAGTTGATTCACAGACGGCGCCGAGCGCCCGCCATAGCTCTTGTCAGACTGCGCCGGCCGCCTAGCGACGATATTCTCCTCGAACATTTCTCTGGTGGATCTCTCTTCTTTGAAACCAGAGTAATTACACCCTAAATAAATCAGTCTGGTGGCTGGTGACAATGCGTCGGCATAATGATGAAGAGCGAAAAGCTTCGACAATTACCATAGCGACCAGAAAACGTTATGAACAGTGCCACTAAGGGCCTAACAGATAGATGAAGGCGTGTGCGCGCGTGGCTGTACTAACCACCAGCTATCTTTAATAGTTGTTTTAAACAATACCATAGACGTTAACAATCTTGTATCACAATCATCATCTTGATGGAGTTCAGTTTCTCTAGCTTTTGAAGCTTTGTTTCAATTGCTCAATGTTGAATGGGTCAAAAGTTTCCTCTATCGGAGCGTCGGCAGATGTTTTGGAGAAGTCAAACTTCCTGTCTATATCGTCAAGATCGTCTGACGGAGGTGCGTTTGCTTGACGGTCAACAGACCTCTTCTGGATAGTGTCTTGCACGGAACTTGTCCCATCTTGCACGTGTTGCTCATACTCCTTCTTGAATCTCTCCATGATGAGCTTCTTGAGGTCGTCAGCGCGATCTAGTACGTGGCTGCACTCATCTCTCACTAGTTTCTTCTCATCTTTGTCTGCTTTGTTCCACTCAGGATGGCGAACGAGCTTCTCAAGGAATAGTGTGGTATATCTCAGGTAGAGCACAAATGCTTTCTCAATATCCCCTTTGGCCTCTAGAGCTGAAGAAGCTCTTATCAGCTCGCGACCTGAGTTGAAGTATCTCGTTATGGATATATTCTTATCTACTGTTATATCATGACTCATCTCCACCAGTTTCTTCATACGGATGCTCGGCTCGAGCGATTGTGCCGAGCGGTTGAGATCGCCATCTTTGCTCATGTTGCAATTGCCCTAGTCCCTCTTGATCCTTGACGTAATATACCCTTAAGGGGCCTCTGTAAATCGAAAACTCACAAGTGTTGATCAGACCTCGAACGCTCATGAGTGCAAGAGTTATTACGCAGGATAGCAGTCGCTGCGAGCATCGGCTTTTCCAAGCACAGCTGCTGCTCGTGCCACCTCCCCAGCCTCGTGCATTCTTGCCGCACGCATTCCACCTGAACGTTAGCCGATTACCCGTTTTTCATCGTAATCCAAATATTTCCCTCACATTTCCATTATCAATCACACATGACTAATACCTCCATAACTAGCTGATTTTTAAAAGATTGGTCTGATTCGACAAAGACCGATCAGGGTCTACACTAACTTATATAATTTTATAACATCACCACAAAGTACCCACCAAAGTCATACTATCTCTTAAACTTTCCTTCGATATCTCAAACCATACTTAACGACCAGCAGGAGATTTAACCCAGCAACAGAAAAAATGGAGACCGACCAAAACGCACCAACCAACGAAGAGGAGCTGCTCGACTACGAGGATGACGACCAGCAGCCGGCAATCCATGGCGACCAGCCAATCGTCAGTCAGACTGAAACCTCGAAAAAGGGCGGCTATGTATCCATCCACTCGAGCGGCTTTCGCGACTTTCTACTCAAGCCGGAGCTGCTGAGAGCCATCACGGACTGCGGTTTTGAGCATCCGTCTGAGGTGCAACACGAGTGTATCACACAGGCGATTGTCGGCATGGACATCCTGTGCCAGGCCAAGTCAGGTATGGGTAAGACGGCTGTGTTTGTGCTGGCCACTCTTCACTTGATCAACCCAGAAGTCGACCACACACTGGTGCTGGTGATGTGTCACACTCGCGAGCTCGCGTTCCAGATCTCAAAAGAGTACGAGCGTTTCTCGAAGTACATGTCGCAGGTGCGTGTCGGAGTCTTCTTCGGCGGCCTCACGATGGCCAACGACGAAAAGACGCTGAGAGCCAAGCAACCTCACATCGTCGTCGGCACACCGGGCCGCATTCTGGCCCTGATCAAGGCCAAGCTGCTGAACCTGAAGCACCTGAAGCACTTTGTGCTGGACGAGTGCGACCGTATGCTTGACCAGCTCGATATGCGTAAAGACGTGCAAGAGATCTTCAAGTCGACGCCACACGAGAAGCAGGTAATGATGTTCAGCGCCACCTTGTCGAAGGACATCAGGCCAGTCTGCAAGAAGTTCATGCAGGACCCACTTGAGGTGTACGTGGACGACGAGAAGAAGCTGACGCTGCACGGTTTGCAGCAGTATTACGTGAAGCTGAAGGACTCCGAGAAAAATCGTAAGCTGTTCGAGTTGTTGGACAGTTTGGAGTTCAACCAGGTGGTGATCTTTGTCAAGAGCATCCAGCGCTGCGAGGCGTTGCGCCAGCTGCTGACCGAGCAGAACTTCCCGGCTATCGCGATCCATCGAGTCGATGGCCCAACAGGAGAGACTAGCTAGAGAAGTATCAGCACTTCACGGACTGTCGTCAGCGTATCCTGGTTGCGACAAATCTATTTGGTCGCGGCATGGATATAGAGAGAGTGAATATTGTCTTCAACTACGACATGCCGGAAGACAGTGACACGTACTTGCATCGCGTTGCGCGTGCTGGTCGTTTTGGAACCAAAGGTTTGTCGATCACCTTTGTGACCGACGACAGCGATCAGAAGGTTCTAGAGGACGTGCAGGCGAGATTCGACGTGAAGATTCCTGTCTTGCCCGACGAAATAGATATTTCGAGTTACATAGAGAACCGTTGAAAAATTGGCCAAGATATTCAAGATCTCTCAATCAGGACTACAACAGAAATAAACAATGTAAAGGTCAAGATGGATAACAATAGACAACCGCGATAGATCAACGAGAAATTTTTATTGCAACTTCACGGATCTCGAATCAACTCCTTGTTGTTCCTCAATGGAGGAAATGGGGCCCACTCAAATTGACCAATCAAGCACCAATCTCTTGGACTGATTGACCTTAGGTGTTCCATTTGAGTACGCACGTATCTAACCGCCAGCTCAAGAACTTCTGGTTCTACATCCGATTTTGAGAATAGAGTCCTCCAGAGTGCGTTTGCCAACGTCTTGTCATCGCTGAGAAGTCCATCATCATAGGAAAAGATCGCTGCTTGGTGGTGGAACAGGAGATCAGTGAGGATTTGTTTACGTTGCCTGAAAGCCCAAACTTCCATCTTTTGAAGCCGAGTGTCGACATCTTGCCACATTCTCTCTATGATCTCATTCCTCAGTCTTCGACCCTCTGGTCCGTCAAGCATCGATCTGGCTTGACACATCCACACGTGAAGTTGGACGATGAGAAAGAAAGAAAATAATGTGTCCGGCAGTTTTAGAACGCTGAAGTATGATTCGGGGTCTAGAGCATCGGTACAGGATTGGTAGTGATACACTGAGGCACGTCGTAGCACGAAAATATTTGTGTCTCCGATCCCTGCATGATATCGCAGCTTTTTGACCCAGGAACCATCATTTTTGAATGGTGACTCTGTGTATATATATTTATTGACGCCAACTTGGGTGGAGTTCAATCTGTAAGATAATGTATTTATTTCTGTGATACAGACCTTACCTAATAATGATCTCATGAGAACATTCCCTCTATTCAAAAAGCATATAGCCATTTTCTGGTTAAAAAGCCGATATTGATATAATTACGATAAATCTCTACCCACAGTCGCAGGTACCAACCTTGCAGAATGCTTGTAAACAGCATTCATCTGGCGCGCGCTGTCCACAATGTGGACTCCACAGACACACATACACACGCACACACACGGAGTAGACATCATTGATCACCTAGCAGATCGGTAACTCTCCAAGAACACATTGGATAAGAGATTGCTCAACTGAATCTTTGTCGATTGTAAGAATTTATTATCTTTAGGGTCGAATTTTACTTAAATTACTATTTATTCAACAATCTGGAGTACCTTGCCCATGGCTATGGTCCTTCCCTCGTCTCGAAGGGTGAATCTACTTAAACGACCATCAAATTCAGTATATTTGTCTACACACACACTCTTACCGCCAAGAATCTCAAGTCTAGCGGCCACAAGCCAATCAGTTTTGGCAAACCTAGCTCGTGGATCTTTCTGTCCTGTCTTCTTATCAATAATGTAATGGAACTTCGTGATCTTGATTTCCTCCGTCGCGGCGTGCACGTGTAATACTGCCGAATATCCGGGGCATATTATTGATCTTGATTCAAGAATGTATAACTGTGCATCGAATATGCGAGCGGCTTTACAAGGTTTCTCCGCATCGCACAGGACCATTCCGGGGAATACATCCTCTTCCTCTACGCCCTTAAGCTTCACTCGTCCGTTATCACCGCATTGTAGAGAGGTCACTTCTTTTTCCTCTGAGTACAGGCCCACAGCTTCGACCATCACTTTGCTGGGCATAATCAATAATTTGGAGCCTACACTTATGAGGCCGGATTCTATCTTCCCTGTCACTATAGTACCCATGTCTTTGTGTTTGCCCGTTATTGGCATTATGAAGACTGAGCTCTCGTCGACTATATTCAATCTCGGTAAGGAATCCAGGTGCTCCAGCAAACTTGGACCTTTGTACCAGGTGCATTCACTCTCGGCTCTATCCTTGATGTAGGCACCGGTAAAGCTCGAGGCGGGTATGAAAGTAAGCTCTTTGTCCTTGAAACCGCATGATTTCTTCAAGAAAGGTGACAGCTTGTTACTACATTCTTTGAACCTTTCTTCGTCCCATTTCACTGTTGGATCATCCATCTTATTGATCAAAACGACCATGTGCTTGACGCCAGCTGTTTTGGCCAACATGGCATGTTCACGGGTCTGGCCGCCACGCTCGAATCCAGTCTCGAACTCACCCTTTCGTGCGGATATGACCAATACTGCAACGTCGGCCTGACTGGCGCCAACAATCATCTCGGGTACAAAACCCTTGTGTCCCGGAGCATCGAGCAAGGTGAATTCTTTGTTCTCTGTCTCAAATGTTCCACGTCCAGTTTCGATCGTCTTACCTTTGTCGCGCTCGTCAGGATTTAAATCTAGCACATAGGACAGCCACCAGCCCTCGTGGTTTTTCTCTTTCGCCTCTTGACGGCATTTCTCTGCAGTCCTTTTATCGATGACACCCGTGCTTATGAGGATCTGACCTCCAGTGGTGGATTTGCCGGCGTCGACGTGACCGATGAGCACGATGTTAAGGTGTTCCTTCTTTTTGTCGCCAGCGACAGGAGTGTTTTCTTCCTCGCTCATGATATTATTGGTACTCTTGCAAGATGACTTGCGTGTATTTATCTTGATATATATTGTGATGAATATATAACGGTGGTGGAGATTGTTTCTGAGAATACATAGACACCAGTTGTCAAAGGGTCCGATTTCAACGAGCACACGTGAGCGATGGATACGTGTGCACGAGGTCCATTGCAAATTTGTTCGTATGGCGCAAGCGTGCGCGGCCTACCATTCAAAGTAGCAGGCGCCAGGCGGAGCCTCGATCGCATGGGCGGAGTAGATCCCGCCGGAAGTGGATGTCATCGACCGACCTGACTACTTGATTCTTATCCAACATAGCCGAGCCTCGCTTCAGACGCTCATCTCCCAGATCTTTGTGAGAGTTTGAAATGGAGGTTTCGGCCCAAGAGAATCAGGTCACCGCTACTATTGTGGCTCTTATCCCATGGACAGAGGCCATCTGTGACCCAGACAATACAAGCGACAAAATCAATCTAAGTTTCAAGGAGCATCTTCCCAACAGGCGGCTTTCTTTTATTTTGAATTAACGCGAGGTCATGGCCGATATTAGGGGTCTAACTTACATTTAGTGTAGACTTATCTCCATTCGACTCGTCCACGGGAGTGCGAGGCTATGACGTCGCTCATTGCAAATCTAAATTTATACTTGTGGCAATGGTAAAAGCGGAATTCTTGATGACGGTTATTGAAGTGTGCGAGTGCCTTGCAGTCGATAAACTCCAGTATTGAAGCCACGACCAAAAACTATTGCTAAGATGTTGAGTAACTCCATCTCACTGCTGGCAATAAGCTTGCTGGCCGCACTGAGTCAGGTGACATCCGGAAGTCTCTATTCACTATGTTGGTCCACGTCAGACCGGCTTGAGCTTGTATCCGGTTACGGCCAGGAGGATCTGGCCTACAAGGTGGCAATAGATATTCTCTCGAAGAAGAGTGGCTTATTCAGCACGAGCCCAAAAAAGCTGATTGAACTCTGGACAACCGTTAGATCGGATGAATGTGACGAGGCAAAAGTTGACCATGTTCTTAAACTACTGAGTCAATGCGAGCCGAGTCGGCATCATTACATGAAGAATAATCTCCTGTTAGAGGCGCGCAAGTATATCACCAAGTGCGTCAAGTCCTCGTTCTGGGATGATAAAGTGAACCAATCTTTGGAGGCCGTGACGACGAAGAATCTCGACTACATGTCGGTGATGCTCGGCGACCAATTCAAGGACTTCTATGTAAGAGAAAAGGATCACTACATTGAGAGACTCCATTTCAGACTCAGATCGAACAACAATTGTTGCGAGCCGCAAAGAGCACCGAAAGCTGTCTTCAAGATGTTAGCTGAACAAACAAAGACCAATTCCGATATGAGTCCAGCAGATTACTATCGAACTCATCCGGAGGAGTTGAAGGTTGAACTGAAGAAACGACTCTTCGATCCTTGTAGAAACTATCTGCACGCTCTGAAGCCGATGATGAGAGTCGCTGAGGAGGCGAGCAATATTGTGAGGGGAGATGACGTCGTTCTGGCTGACATTTTCACGGAGAAGTTCGAGAAAACGTTGTTCCGTTTTAAATACTGCCAGAACCTCCACGAGGAGCCGCAGACTAAAACTTTGATTGACTATATCAAGCAAAACCTCAAAGATAATGTCATCTGAGACCAAAACCCTCATATGCCTGCATACCCTAATGATAAAACTATTTAATAGAGTCTGGTAGCCATAATCGTTTAGACTGTTCCTGACTCTGAAGGTTCCCTGACTAACCAAATGATTTTATTCGCGGGGATGATTCTCTGCAGTCGCTACTCTGAACTTCTACCCTCATGTCACTTGGACAACGGTTGAAGAAGCTTTTAGGCATTTCAATACAACTGCTGAGTTCCGCGAATCGAAAGATCCAGAAGTACCAAAATAGCCTCGCCGGATAAACAGTGAATATGTGGTATCTCTAGCCGTGCATCTCCAATCTCTTCGTGTCGAGCGTCATTGCGCAACAACTCTGATTGTAAATCAAACTATCGTTTATCAATTACTAAAACCACACCGGAGATGGCTGGACCAAAGCTCTACCTCTTGATTGCCGTGATAGGGCTCTATATCTATATCAGCCCGCGTCGTCTTTGCAAAGTGTGGAGAGTCTTTGTTTGAGTCTGAATTCTCAACTAGAATTAACTTCGAGCGAGACGCAAGCTGATTTGGCCTTCATGGCGGCTGTCAGATATTTGGTTGCGCAAAGAGCTCGAAACTATAAAGAGTCAGAAAAACTCGCTCGAATGTGGGAGGCCATCCGAAAAGACTCTTGTGATGAGGTCTACGAACAGCTTAGCATACTCGCTGAATGCAATCCTCTGGCTCACAACAACCTGAGAAGAAATCTTCTTCAAGATGCCAAGAATTACATTGAGAGGTGTGCCAGTAAGGCAATGTGGGATGCTGTTGTGAACGAGAAGCTGCAGGCTGGCATCTCCAAGAGGTATCGTGGAGCGCTGGCGCTATCATTGAGCGAAGAATTCATTGAGAGCTCCAAAAAGGAAGAGGGTCAGGGTGAGAATCTACATTTTGACATTAGGACTACGCAGAACTGTTGTGAGCCGGCTGCAGCGCCCATAACAGTGCTCGAAAGCATATTGGAGAGCCAGACCGACAACGATATCTCGCCGGTCGACCAATTCCGTATGGATCCTGGAAAAATCGAGAGAGAGGTTGTGCGAAAGTACACACGACCATGCGCGATGTATGTCAAGGCGCTGAAGTCGTCCATGAAGGTCGCCAAAAGGATCAGTGAGATCGCGAGCATGGGATCGGAGCAGTTGCCGGACTTTTTCACCGAGATGTTCAGGCAATCACTGTGGCGGTACCGATTTTGTGAAAATCTTATCTACGGCAAGCAACAGGACATTCTCGTGAGTCGGATCAAGGCTCATCTCAACAGTGGTTTACAATCGGAGTAAAGCCACTCGATTACCAGTTGCCAGTGCGACTGCCCATCTTTGTTCACTGTTATCTGTTATTTTTCGCCGAGTATCAACGTCCACGAGCGGCTCATTATGGCCAGGCGATCTCAACAAAGTAGAGAACTTATGGGACTCATCGAGTCGCATGGGAGATTTTATAATGCTCAAACAATTACAAGTGAACTCATGCGGCCGATCCCAAGTATGTAGACGGCAAGGGCGAGCATCATGAACGTGTGCGAGACGCTGAGTGTCTGGTGCGAGTCCGATGAGCGCCCTGAAATTGGATAGGTATCGGTTATTAGTCGGAATGTTGCTGATTGCTATACGACCCCGACCGAGACTCTGTCCACACAGTCCAGTCGAGGGGAAGATCGCCGCTGGACGACTCACCTTGTGACACTTCGATGTAGGTCTCGAGGTGCGCCTCCTGGAAAGTGGTCCCGGTGGCCTCGCAACGGAAGCGACCGCTCGTCTCGGTTGTGGTGTTGGTCAGGTAGACGGTATTGTTGCGCGACTTGGTAATCTGAGCCGTCGGGTGCGGGAGAGGGAGCACAAGATGCAATGGATAATTGTGAGTGTTAATCAGAGAGGCAATCAGTGAGCTTGATTGCGTGGGCTAGGCGAGGAGCCTTTATGACTCGAACTGAGACGAGGCAATTGTGATACTCACGTCGACTGTGAGGCCCGTCGAGTTGAAGGCGAGGATTGGCTGGCGTCGCTCGAACGGCTGGTATCTGTAGAACTCGCGCCCGTTGCGGTACCAAGACAGCGACTGCAAGCGATCGCCGCGCGTCTCATAGAGACAACGCAGGCGGAGTGGCTGGCCGGCGTGCGTCACGGCGGGCGCCTCCAAGCGAATTAGGCGGATAGCTTCAGCCAGAGCGATCAGCGACCAGCGCCCGGGCCGGGCCGCATTTTGGTCTGGCTGGTGTTGTCTTTGCGCCATGGGCTCGGCCGTTCGCTCGCGTTCCCATTGGCTTATCATCACTGCGGTGGGGCTCTCTTGAGATTCATTTATTGCACGCTGATTTGCCTGATTATCTTGGGGCTGCCACGTCCAGCCGCACGCCAGCGGGCCGCTGAGCGAACCGCTAACGCGCGCATTTGCGCTCGTTAGCCGACGATCATTAGACGACTCGGGGGCGGTATTGTCTCTGTATTGGCGCTCGCGCTGCTCGTCGGTGGTTATGTGTGCGACCAGGTCGCAGGTGAGCAGGTAGGCTATCGTTTAGGTGTGTGGGTGGTCGGGCTTTTAGTTAGTCATGCGACACTTAGGCCGACAACAGACGCGAGGTGTCGTCACCGTTGGCGGGGCGTGCGATTGAATTACCATAAGAAACTGGCGGCTGGCGTCGTCTCGGCAGGGAGCTGGAAACTGCTAAAAGGTCGAGAGAGAGAGAGAGACTCGATCTCGAGATGCGAGCGCGAGTTCGACGACGATGACGATGGCGGCGACGACACTCGCGCTCGACGGAATATGAAATCCGGAACTGAAGCTTAGCGAACTGGAGCTTGCACGTGCCTCTCGAGATTAAGCGGAAGGGTGTGCGGCCCACTCGAGTCGGGCCAAGAGATAAGTTTAAACTGGCGCAAGGAACGATTCTTCTCAATCAGTGCCGAGAGCAGAGGGAAAAGGAGAGAGAGAGAGAGAGAGAGGCAGAGCCCAGTTCGCTCTGGTTCAGTGACGACAATCGTCTTCGAGAGCAGGCTCGAGCCAGGCAGTGTTCAGGTCGCCAATGAGAGCGCCGGTTCGCTATCTCGCCCGCTAACGCGGTTATAAAATTATCGCACTCGCTCAATATATGAGCAGTGCGACACTAATCCCCCCCTCGAGCTCGCCCGCTTGATTGTGTTCGGGCGAGCTGCTCACCAGCGCCCCGCCCCGTCCGAAGCATGCAATCTACTGGTAGGCAGACTTGGTCACCATTTTGAATCAGTACCTCTAGCTGCGGAAGTCCTCGAGTGGGCGGGGCGTCGCGACCTCGCCGAACGCCCCCGCCCGACCGTGGCAGTAGAGATATTCCAGGCTCGCCTGTTGTCTATACGTCGATTTGTCGGAGACAAAACGCAACTGCTGCGGCGAGGGTGGCATTTTAAATTCATCCAAATGTGTCAGTGGCAGATGGCCGCCGTGAGAGGGGAGCCGTCATCTCGTTGTCGTCGCGCACCCACATAGACGTCAACACGCGCGGGGGCGGTGAGTGCCAATCTAGAAGGAGGCGGCCGCCAACGAGCGGCGCCTGCGCGCTCACCTTTGGCCGCCGACTTAATGGTTTTCTAATGGCCGCCTCGACTGCGCCCGCTCCTTGTTTGATTTCGGGCGGCGCACGCGCGTGCGATCGCCACTTAAGGCGCGGTCGCCGCCGATTACTGGCGCACGTCGGGCGCGCGTCGGCCGCACCGGTCGGACTGGTTGTGTATGGCAACGAGGTAGAGCGTCGGGCGAGCAATTGTTGGCCAGCGGCTTGATCGGGCGTAATAGAATTTGCGGTTTAGCGGCCGCGGTCGCAGCCGCCACCGTCGTCGCCGGCCTCATCGGTCTCGTTAGGTGTTGTCGAGCTGCGGCCGGGGCGCAAAAGTTGCGTTGGCGAGCTCAACGCGGCCGTGGCGGCTCTTATTGGGCGAGGTGAAAATTGCGCGCCTTGTCTGGCCCATTGTTTCGCGCGCCAACGACATTCCGATTGCGATCGGCTCGTCATTGAATAATAACGCCGCCGCGTTCTCATGGAGCTCGCCGGTCCAACCAGAAGGGCTAGGCGATAATCGCGCGAGTGCGCCAATGATTTGTTTGCACGCAATCATTGCGGTGCCGCTCGCGTGAAACGAGCGCACGGGCGGGTCAACGAGTGTCTCGAACAGTTCGAGTCGAACTATTCAGAGTTGGCTAAAATTAAGTGAGCTCTTGACGCCTGTCGGGCGAGGGCACCTGGACCGCTCGAGGCCGACCGCTTCAGCGCGTCCGCAGAAAACAAATCAGAGATCACGCTGGTGACTGGCGCCGGTGACACTTGTTTAATGCGCCAGGTCGGCCAACTCTCGCGCTCTATCTTCGTGGGGAATCAGCGCTCTAAATCGGAAATCTGGCGCCAGGCAGATGGAATGGCCTTGCAGGCTGCCTGTTCGCCCGCACGCCTCGCCTAAACCTCACCTGCTCCTTAACCACCTCCGGTCTGCGTATGGCTTGCTTGCGGCGCGCCCCCGTGTGCGAGTGGGCGCCTAGCGACATCCGCGCACTTGCATGCTGAAGACGCAGATGCTGGCGCGTCCTTAAAAGTGCTAGATAGCCGTCACAGGTCTTCTCGGTGCTGATCTTTGAAAAATAAAAGGCACCATTGGCGCGCTCACGA
>SNVD02006439.1:0-247931 GCA_013180625.2 Boswellia sacra
GGTTGTTTCTTTCACCGCAGGTAATATTTTCTAATCTTTGCTTTTAGAGTGGTGGCTTAAAAAGTTGAAGTTCTCTTGAAACGCATTCTGGATCTCTTCAATCCATAATGGCTGAATAAGGAGGCTAACTTCTAAACTTTTTAGACCCATTCTAACTAACTTGATTCTGTTTGCTGACTTGTTGAACTTTGTTATTTTATGAGTGAGTTTAGTTTTGCGTAATTTAGAGTTGTTATGTGTTGTTATCTTTATCAGTTTTGATTTAAAAAAAAAAACAATTGTGGAAAAACCTGAGAATGGCAGAATATGGGGTTTCTTTAACCCTTGAAACGCATTCTCTATAAATAAATCTGTAATTTGTTTATTTTATGTTGTTTGAAGTGTGTTGTTTCTTGTTTTGTTCCTTCATAATAAAGGTATATAGGCTGGAAACCTTAAGTCTGCGGGCTACTAGTCCTAAGGATTGTTGAAATATACAATCTTGACTCAGGTGTAACAACGCCACGTACCTCTTTCTTGCATTTTGTGGGTCGATGATAAGATAATGATTGAATTAAGAAAAACTCTTGGAAAATGATAAATGATGCATGGATCTGTGTGCTTGAAATGTCTATTGGTTTTCGCTTTGCTTTTGATTCCTTGCGCAACATTGAGCACTGAGCTATTATCACTGAGTTATTTGTTCACTTAGAGAAAGTTTATGTAATTTAAATGTTTCTTCAGATTTCAATGAATTCTAGAACTTGTTTGATGGTCACTCAAGGCGAAATCCTAGGCTGTGCAACATTGGGGAAATGATTTAGGCCATCTTTGGACCGTTTGAGCCTTAATAGCCAACCTTGACTGAAATTGATCCCTAGTTACCCCTTTGAGCCTCTGTAAACCTTTTTCTTTGTTAACTCACTAAAAGATTTCCTAATCTCAATTGAATTTATTCCAAACAGTTTATCCCTTACCTATGAGCATGTAAATCATTCGCAATTACATTTTGAGCTATGTTCTGGTTTTGGGAAGTTAGAGGAGGTTGGATTGTGCCATGAGCAATGCAAGTGAGTTTTATTATGTTTGTAAAAAAAAAAGAGAAAAAAAATCTGTACTTATCTTCCACGTACTTAAACATTGAGGACAATGTATTGTTTTAAGTGTGGGGGAGTGAAATTGCAGTTAAAAAAAAAAAGAAAAGAAAAAGAGTTCTATACCCTTGGGTGTTCTTAAAAAGAATGAAACAACAAAGTGTGGGGGTGTAGTTCTTTTGTTTTCTACAAAAAAAAAAAGAAGAAGAAGAAGAGAAGAGAAAAAAAAAGAGATTGAGTGTTCTAAATAAGTTTGGGGGAGTAACCTGGTGAATTAAAATAAAGTTGTGTTATAGGGTTGAGCTCTACATAATCTTGAATGATTTATGTGTTTGTGGGTGATTTGAGCCAAATTATTATCCTTTATCATACCTTCACCCAAGCCAAACGTTACAAGCTTAATAAAGTCCTACTTGATCCTTGGTGTTGTGCATGTCTACATTAGTGGAGAGTGACTTGAAAAGCAGGCCTATGGAGTTCATTTATACATACATCTTCACTATTAAATATGATTCATTTTTAAGCATAAACTCATCCGGGTTACAAGTGATTAGGTGAGAATGGCTCTACACACACACACTTGAGGAATTGAAGTGAAGTCTATTTTCTGGAGAAATTTACGGTTTATAAATCCATTCAGTGTACCAAAAGTTCTAATCAAAACAGTGTGAGATGTATAGAAATATAATTCCACAAGTCACTGTAGCATGTATAATACGGGGCATTGTAGCAATTCACTGTAGCAGAGTATTTAAACACATTTTAGGGTTTTATTTTGATAACTTGAAGAGGGGAGAACGTGGTGGAGGCTTCAGCTCTGGAATTCTTTCATCTCTTGGAGTTCTTGAAGGAGAAAGGAAGCTTGGAAAGAGGAAGAACTACAATCCAAAGAGAATTACATCAAATTTGCTAAGTTTTTCCCTTCCCTTTCATTTTCTGGAATGTCTCCATGTTGTATTGTATTTACCACGTTCTTAAACATGTGTAACTGAATCTGAATTGGTTGAGGGTGATTTCAAAGCCCCTGATATGGTTTTTGTAAGTTGATTGTGCAAGAAGTTGTTATCCAATTCTCTAATTGAAGTTGCTTGTATTTTCCTATATCTAATGCTTATGATTGCTTGCTGGATTGTATTTCGAATGGCCAACTGAATATAATCTGGTTGTTGTCTATTGCTAGACTAGAAATCTTGATCCGTAATTGTCTTGAATTTCTAATCCTTAGTAGCAAAATTGTGATCAGAGATTGCAATTGGAGAATACAACCTAAGTTAAATAATCCGAGCTTGTGTGTTTATTGCTTAGATCAACCTATCTTTCTTATCGTAATGCATCCATTGAATTAAATTTAGAGAGCTTGTTCTAGGTTGTTTAATGGATAGAGCTTAAATAAAGAGCCTGTTTTATTTAACAACAAAGTAAGGAAAGATTGGGATAACAGAGCTTGTTGTTATCTACGGTTGATAATTTCAATGGTGTAATTGGATGACAATTTTATGATTAATTCGCAAATCCATATCTTGTGGTAGAGAAGGATCCCTTAACCATCTTTCTCCCATTGATTTTTCATTCAAATTTACTTTCTGTTTTGTTATTCTTTACTTGCATTCTTATTTTATTTAGTAAAGCATTCAACAAAAATCCCCCCCCCCCCTGTTTAGTTTATTGTTGCTTTCGAATAACAAATTCAATTAGAATCAATCCTCATAGGAACGATATCTTACTCATCACTTTATTACTTGTGCGACTAGTATACTTGCTAGTTTCGAACGCATCACTCATGCACAAGTTCAGACCATCAACATCTCATGCACAATGTCATTAATCCATATTCCTCAAGCAATATTTCATTCACAGTTTCTAAAAATCATAAAAAATTCATCGATACAAAAAATTTAATCAATTTGACCTCGACTGTAATTATTCAAAATCAAAGGCTTCATTCAAATTTAGTCTTAAAACTCATGCACAGAAATCACTAGACAAACTTTAATCATAACATCCATACAAACTCAGTCATCACAAAATCATATAACATCCAAACACTCCCAAATATTCCATTCTGTCTCCTAAACTCCATATTGCAACTCCACCTATTATGATGGCCACAACACTTCAATCATCATCAATAATGTCTCATATATAAGCTGCAAATAATGTGACTTAAAAGTGAAGTGTGAAAACAAAAATGTAAATCTCTTACCTGATTTCCACGCAAAAGAAAGAAAACAAGCAAAATTTTGTCAGAACTCCCCTCTTAGCTTCTTCTTCCATCAAAGACATCTGTCGGCGAGCTTGCCTTTTCTCTTTGCTGCCAGTGGACTTATTTGGTGAGCTAGACTGGTTACTAGTGAGGAAAATAGACTAACCCTGTGTAACTAGAACTGACCAAATATCTACGAGCAAATTATTTCTGCAAAAACAAGCAAAATTCAGACCTCAGGACCAGTTACAAACAACTTAAAAAAAAATTCTATATAATGATATATTAGATAAAAAGAGAAAGAGCAAACCCTGATTGGAGCATCAGAAACTCGATAAGAATCCACCGTCAACCCAACCAACCACAGCCCAGGAAAAACAGTCTTCAATAAACAAAAATAAAAAGTAAAAATCAGATTATCAATCAACAAAACAAAATGAAAAAAAAAAGATTTCTTTTTTCCTACCTCGAGCTGTTTCTGGATATTTTTTGGCCGCTTCCTCGGTCGACGAGCCGGCCTCGACCTCGTCATCGCAAAGATATCTTCTTCAATCTCTTCTCTCGACAAAGTTATCCTAAACTTGCTCTTCTCCTTCTTCTCGTTGTTGTTCCCTCTCGATTCCACCATCTCCCTTAATCTCATTGACTTCGGCTTCGTATTCACAACATTTCCACTCTGATTCTAACCCTCTAAGACCGCCGCATTCACTACGACTTCTTGCGTCACCTTCCTCGGTCGCAAATTCCACGGCTTCCCCACCACTACCTCTCCTTCTTCCACCTCCTCCTCATCTTTCTACATATATATGCACATGAGCAAATATAAACTATCGGTATTGGTGGACTCAGTAATCTGGATGGAATCCACCTTCCGCCACCGCAGATCTCCCTCTTTCGATTGTTTCCTCGACATCTCCTCCTCCATTTCCACCACCTCCGACGCCGCAGATGATGACCTCAACGAAGACGATATTTTCTGGACCAACGATGACTCTTCTGAACTCCACAATTTCAACAACACCACTGCAACGACCCCCTCAACCACCACAGCCGCTATCGTTACCAACCACAACCGATTACCGTCCTTTATGCAGAAGTACAAAATTCTCACAGAAATTGGTGATATCATCATCACCGCCGACGTCGACGAAAATGATTTTGTCGATTCCAAAACCGCCTCTCATGGAGAGGTCACAATCTATGCCGATGTGGAAGTTCTAGCACTCGACGCCGATGAACGTTCCAGTTCTATCAATCGCGATGGCGAAGCAGAGGAACAATTGTTTCTTTGAGTTGGACGAGGATGAGGGGGACGATGAGATGCTGCCGCCGCATGAGATTGTAGCGAGAGGGTCGGGGATGTCGCAAAAGACTACGTTTTCTGTGTTGGAAGGCGTTGGGCGGACTCTCAAAGGGAGAGATCTAGGGCTAGGGTTTCATTTTCTTTATATACAATTGTAAAATTTCAGGAAATCCATATCTATTAAAAATTATCAAAATTGTCCCTTTCTTCAGTCCCTATATTTCAAACTTTTTCATTTACACCATTAAACTAATTTTTTATAATTTTTAGAGCACTAAATGTTTTAATTTAATTTTTAAAATAAATTATAACAATTTTTTACATATTTAAAATGTTATATTATTGCAAAATAATTTTTTTGATATTTTTAATTGCTTAATTTTCATCAAAGCAATTAAATAATGTGATTTTCATCGCTTTGAAATTAAAAATAATTTTATTTACTTCATAAAATTTCCATATTTAAAAATTCATTTTTCTAAAATTTAATGTTTAAAAATTTATTCTTTTCATACATATAATAATGTTATCTTTAATTTAAAGATTTTTAAAAATTATTTTTAATTTTAGATTAAAAATAAAATTATATTGTTTAATTATATTTAGATAAATTTATTAAAATTTTAAATATTATATTCACATATTTTAAAGAAAAAATGAAAAGAAAGAGAGAAATTTGAGAGGGAAAAGACAAAATTACATTTTCACATACTTGTCAAACTTTTATAAAAATGTGATATATATGTGATTGAATAAGACAAAAAGTGACGAATAAGATGAATTGATAGGTTTGACTTTTAAGACATGGTCAAATTTCTCATTTTTTAAATAAAGTGTCAAATAAAAAAATTGCGAAGTGACAAATATGCAAAAGATTCTTGTAGTGGATACTTATATTATCTGTTTTTTTCCAAGCAATTTTTGGTTGTTTTCTATTCCATATGTTGTGGGTTGCTGAGACAACACATTGATGAGAAAATTTGGTTCATGAAATGACAGTTTTAGGATTCACAGTTGTCTGTAGTTGTTAAGTTTTGATTTCCATTCAATTATGTAGCAGGGAATTGAAACTGAAACTTTTATGGAGTGTTCATCCCCTTGAGAGCACTGAATTTGAAGATAAGGTTACCTCAATTGCCTCCATTGAATAGGTTTTAATGTTATTAATAGGTCATTTAACTTATATTTTCTTAACTTTGTTTTAATGTTTTTTCTAATGCTTTTTTCTTTTTTATTTTTTATTAAAGATATGGGTCGTAACACTTTATCAAGTGGAAAATTGTAAAGAAAACTCATTAATCCAGCAAAGCTTCCAACTCAATAGCAATTCATGTCCAGCAAAGCAACTATACTCTAGGATGACAAAGCAGGTTTATTTAGCTAAATAGTTAATTAGTGACAGATAGATAGTCATGAGATGTATTAGAATATGCTTAATTGTAACAAAAATTTCTTTAGAAGAGGGACATCTCACCTAATTTCATATGCTGCCAGCTATCATGTTCTAGACTATTCTCTTGTGTATAGATGTCAAAGTTTTACAAACTTTTATTGATTTATATTTAGTGAATTAAAGAATCTTTTCCTTTGAGCTAAGAAAATCAATTCCTAATTTAATTTTCTGAATTCTTTCTTGGTATTAGAGCAATCTGGCAAATGCCCCAAAAAATGTAAGTTGGATAATTTCATGGGACTTCTGAACGCTCAACTTCACCAAAAAAAAGTTAGTTGGATCATTTCGTGGGACTCTTACACAATCAACTCTATCCAACTCAACAGCACAGCTAGCTCCTCAAGGGATTCTTACACAATCAACTCTATCCAACTAAATGGCAACTAGCTCCTCAAGAAATGGAGGTCTCGAACTCAACTCCCCATTTGGAGGTTCTGTCAGTTTAAAATGGCAAATTTGCCTAAAAATTGTTAGTTGGATCATCTCATGGGACTCTTGGACACTAAACTCCATCAAACTCCATCTAACTCAATAGCAGCTAGCTCCTCAAAGGACTTCTACAGACTTAGTTCCATCTAGCTCTTTAAGAAATGGTCGTTAAGCGACTCCTGTACTCTTAGCTCTATCTAGCTCCTCAAATGAGTCCACAAGCTCGATCCAACTCAACGGCAACAAGCTTCTCAGCTATCTAGCTCCTCAAGGGACTGCACAAGCTTCATCCAACTAAATAGCAGCTAGCTCCTCAAGAAATGGTCTTCAAGGGATTTTTGGAATACTATTCAACTCCATCTAGCTCCACTCCACAAAGCTCCATACAACTCAATAGCAACTAGCTCCTCAAGAAATGGTCCTTAAGGGACTTCTGTTCACTCAGCTCCATCTAGCTCCTCAAGAGACTCCTATAGGCTCAACTCTATCCAACTCAGTAGCTAGCTCCTCAACCTACACATTCAACCTTATCCAACTCAACATCCAACTCAATAGCAACTAGCTCCTCAACCCGGACACTTGCACACTTAGCTTCATCCAACTTTGTAGAACACTCCTGAAACACCATCTTCTACCAATTTATCCAATCCACAGCCTATAGATAGACTCACTAAACCACAAAGTACACCAAAACGTTGTCATCCTATGAGAACTAGGCCCAAAGCAGGTGTTTTCAAACCCAAAATATTTACATTCATAGCACCAACAACTAATTCTAACATTCCCAAGATATCATCATGGGATGTGAAAACGCGAGATTCTCTCTCATAATTCTAACATTCATGATGATGTTGAATTCTTCATGATTATCATCACATGATTTTCAAAACATCATGATAATCCTAACTCATGGCACATGTTACCATTTTTGTTCTTATGGGTGACTTGACATGTGGCATTTATTCATGGCTTCATGAGGTTTGAGTTGATGTTATTTTAATCATGAAAAATTTTCACATCCATAGACATGCATTTCAACATGGCTTTTGGATATTCATCCAATTGAAAATTTCTAAAGTCATCTACATGGTCTTGAGTCTCAAGAGTCCAATGGCTTGGGCTCCTTCAAGTGAGAGATGCCCCTTTGGGCCGGTCTCTTTTTATACCAATTCAATGATATATGCTCAAAGGTGGTGACACCAACATGAGTCGTCTAAGGGTCGAATGCAGCCAAAGACTTCTATGCCAATGCCAATCGGCTAGTTTTTAGGCATTTCGTGCTCATTGTGTACAAAAGTATAGTAATGCAAGGACTCATTACATTAACACGAGGTATTAAAACTTGGTATTCCCATTGGAATCAACTTCTCTTATCCCCAGTGGAGTCGCCACTGTGAATAGGGCTTTCATACTACTAGAGTGTCTATGACCACCACACTGTGTCAAAGCCTCTTTCGAAACTTAAGGTAACGTAAATGAGCCATGGGCACTTTTGAAGAAATGAGTCGCCACCCAATTATTCAATTGGAAATAAATAGGGGTAATCTGATCCCTCACTTCAGGACCTAAAGTACCCTCATCCTTCTAAAGATGGGTTCAGGAAGTTAGGTACGAGTCTTTTGAACTGCTTGGATGTAAATCTAGCCTCCATTTGGGATATACCGAATAAGAATATCTCGTGTTGTTACTTAGTTCACTTAACGTTGTTTGTTTTATGCACACATTAATTCATTTTATCTTCCTTAGGTATGTGAGATGATTATTCAATCAATGGCAATTGTATATTCATATATAGAAAAAGGGAGGAGAATGGATTATATTTCTTTTCAAACATGGGAGAATGGGAAGATGATTATATCATTTGTGACAAAATAGTAAAATTTTCCATACATTCATTCTAAGTCATGGTCTCTCATCATCAATGTGAGTCCACCATCACTTCATGGCATCATACAATTATGCTTCTCAATATATAAAGATTCATACATGCATAAATCATACAAAGCTATAATCTAATATCATGGCATTCTAGCTAGATTTGATAAATTCTTTTATGGTATTTTACCTATTGCATTCTAGCATTATTCATATCAATTCATATATCATCATGGCACTTTTAGCCTAAAACATATCATCCGTCGCATATTCTAACCTAGTTCATGGCATATTCTAGCCTAATTCAAACAATCACCAATCATAGCATTTAAGGGCAAAATGGTAATTCTACCTATTCTATGCTATTTCCTAGCATTCATCAAAGCAAGTAAGTTTTCCTAACATGATTCTAATCTTGTGCTCCTAAGCATGATTCTAAGCATTCGCGAAGAAATTAAATTCCTAAGCATGTTTCTATATAAGGAAAGGAAATATGACTTACCTTGACAAGGATTTCCACCTTGCAAAACAAATTAGGTTAGAACAATTCAAATAACCCTAATCATACTTCTAAGCATAAAAGTAAGTCCTAAACATGATTTTTCTAAGCAAGAAAAATAAAATAGAATGGGAGGGAGGAGAGAATTCTACTCTCAAGACTTAGCCTTTCTAGGTTTAGAGCAATAGAACACCTAAAAAATATTGGAAAAGATTTTGTAAATTCTTGAGCGTGTCTTCAAAGAGATGATTATATTCGACTATTGGTGTGAATTGCAAAGTGAGAGGAGTAAGGTTTATATAGGAGAGGGGTGAAGAAGAAAAAGGAAGGTCCCAAAGTAATTTCTGAAAATAAGCTTCCAAGGCCTAGGCAGCCATCTCCAGACAATCGGGCAGCCATCTAATGGACGTACGGCCATTAGCCAACAGTCAAGCTACTGTTAGATGGTCAGGCGTCTGTCCTAGATAGCTGAGCTACTGTTTGATGGCTGGTTGTCCAATTTCCTTTCGACTCTTTTTTATCATCCTTCGATGTAGCCCCTTCAGACCTTCATCACTTCAATCACATTAACTTTTTTAATTCAACTCCGATTCATGATCTGTAAATTTTTACAAAAACTAGACATCTGTAGCTTCGTAAAGTATATGATTCATCACTAGATTCCTCCTAGATTAATTTTTGTGATTTTTCAAAGTCATGTGCTAGTTTTCCAAACTCTTCACCAACTTCTTTTTACCCTTGTCTTCTTGACTCTCAAGGGCATTTCATTTTCTCTGCTCGACATTCATCTTTACTTCAATCTCGATCCTCAGAAGTCCAGTGCTTACAACAACACCCAACTAGGGGTAACTTTGAGGGATTTAGAGACGACGCACCAAAAGCCCAATGAAACATTTTCAAATAATTTGGTCCCTTGGTGGGCCAAAGCTGTCAAGATGACCACTAGGCCTATGGAGAAGGATCAAGTCCGTATGGTGATTCATAGGGCCCATGCCTACATTAGTGATACATTGATGGGATTTTCAATCAAAATCTTTAAAGACTTGTATTATTTGGGCATCCAAATAGAAGATTTGGAGGCCAGGCAAAAGAAAAGCAACAACGGAAGTTAAGAGCAATATGACCAATTTAGTGGATCAGACAGTGACTATGCACAAGTGAATGGGAGAATCCTTGACCTAAGAAAAAGAATAACGATGTTTTGAAATGTTATGATACAATAACTATGTATTCTTTTGATGATCATTAACGGAATCATGACACTCATTGAAGAAATATTTTTGGCAATACAGGAGATCATGTTGTTTGCATGCTTGACTCTTCTTGTTAGATGAGTTTCATTTTGATTCTTTAATCATTTGAGCACAAAAGCCATGAATATGGAACTTTATATTACTTTGAGAAACTTTATGTGAATAAAGCTTGGTGTGAAGATCTCACAAGACTCTAAATCCTAGACATCACAACACAAAAGGAAGTGATTTATGCGTTCTTTGGATCAATTAAGCCTTTCAAGCCCACCCATACTTACCTCATTGTCACTAGTATACCCTATTGGGCCTAGTCAAGCTGTTTCTTTTCTAATTACAAAATGTATCCTAACAATAGAAAAAATTTTCTTACATAGTACCCTTCACTCATAGCAGATGAACATTCTAAAAAAGAGTATTGAGAGCCATGCTTAAGGGAGAATGAAAGGAAGTTGACAAGGTTTTGTGCAATTTTAAGCTCCAAGAAAAGAAGAAGGAAAAAAAGAAGAAAAAGAAAAAAGAAGAAGAAAAGAAAAAACAAAAAGAAAGAGAGAGAATAAAAAAAAGAAGACAAAGAAAAAAAGAGTACTAATCCCATTGCACGTAAAGTGTAGAGGCGTAGCGACTCAAAATGAAAAGCAAAACAAACATAATGGGTGAAAACTCAAAGTTTGGGGGTAAAAATAGAAGAAGTTTATGCTCTCAATTAAAACCTAGATTAGTTATGTAACTATAGGTGAGATAACCTTGTAGTTTCCTTTATCATACCTTGACTCTAGCCTGTCATTACAAGCTTGATAAAGCCATAATGATCTTTGATGTTATGATAAGCCTACATTAGTGGAGAGTGGTATGAAAAGTAGGCTTATGGTAGTCCATCTATCTTTGGAGATTGATCACTAATTTTTCTTTGCACAAAACTATCTGAGTTTCAACAAGTGAAGTATGATTTGCTATATACACACACATAAAAGAAGAATCATGAATGAAGCAATTCTGGCTTAGAGCCAAAATTGTGAATAATCATGATGTTAATACATTAGCATTGAGCTATTGAATTTGAGAAATCTTAGAAGAACTTGGATGAGGATTAAAGTGACACAACTTACATTTAGCATTTCAATTCATTATTAGAGGATGTTAGGTTTATAGAAAACATGTTAGAAAGAAGAAAATCTATCAACAATTTCCATTAAGGGAATCAAAGAAGCAACTTTGCCACCAATAGTGAAGAAACAAGATATATGAAAAAAGTCATTTTTTTCTGGCATGAATGTCTATAAAGAAGGAGGAATAATGCCTTTGAAGCTGGATGAAGAAATTCCCGAAGACAATACTAAACTTTTCAGATGGGGGGTAAAGAGCTACCTATTCATCTTGAGAAAAGAAAAGAAGCAAAGGGGTAAAGAATTGCCCTAACCATATTGAAAATCAAGGTAGATAGAATTATCTCAATCATCTTAGAAGAAGTGTAAGAAAATGATGCTAGAATGGATAGCCTCTCTTGTAGCCAAATATGAAGAAGAAAAGGAAAATAAATAAAAGCCTACTAAGTTGAAAACCTTGAAAAGGCAGCTTAAGCAAAAAATTAAGGTAAGCTCGCTAAGCTGAAAACACAAAAGTGCAGCTTAGGTAAAAGTTATGACATGAAAGAAAAGAAGAAAAAGCCCATTAAGTTCAAAACCTAGAAAGGGCAGCTTAAGCAAAAGTTAGGGCAAACTCGCTAAGTCGAAAACCTGAAGAGGGTGGCTTAGGCAAAAATTATGACATAAAAAAAAAGAAATTAAATGAAAATGAGAATGACTGAACTAGCTTAGTTGAAAATCTAAAAGGGCGGCTTAGGTAAAATTTAAGGTTATAAGAAGAACCTGAAGAATTAGAAGACTACCATTAAACCTCTGACTCAGATCAACCCTGATTCTATCCGGTCTGATCAATGTCTCGGATAGAATCAAGGGAACTGTGATGAAAATAGGCCGTATCTGAGGAATGATGGCCACAAGATGTGGATCTCTAAGACCGTTTGGTAAAACCAATAAAAACTGTGTAAAAAAGTAAAACTAAAGAAGGTAGAGCCAATAGTACAATGTCATATCCATCATTTCAAGCAAAGGCATGACGGAAGATAATGTCATTCAACCGCCTCTAGTATGAACGCCCATGGTAGAAGTTAGGAATCCAAAGGAGTTAACGAGATGAAATATTTTTAGAACTGGATGTATAACAATTGAGTATAGCGAAGAAATCCTTATACGGTGGGGAAAGCTCTTGCCCATTAAAGCGAAAGACATGAGAATCCCAAATAGTTGTACATTTCCTAAGAAAAGGAATGTTGAGCTTTGCATGTTAAAGAAATTTCAGATTGTAGAATCCATTGGATTTGAGTCATTTCCAATCATTGTCCCTTAAAAGCTTTAAGAGAGACTAAAAAGCCTTTAAGAATGACCTTAAACATACAAAAAATGTAAGGAGAGGCATTGGAAGGCGTGAGGAGAAGTAGAGAGGAAAAACGAAAGGTTGATGATGACAATCCTCACTCATCATCACCAACATCAATTGAAGAAGCGGCAACTTGGGCTTGAAGATGCTCACTCTAGACACTCGATTTGCCAAAGACCCATCTAGTCCAATCAAAAAGCATATAGTTAGAATAGATAATTAAGATAGACATCATGCATTCATGAAACACAAAATCTTTTCTTGGATGAAGCACAATTCATAATGGTATACAAGCTAGAAGTAACCGAGTAAAATCACAATGCAGTATGAAATACTAGGGGTAATCGTAAAAGAAATGGGCTCAACACCTCAAGAAGATGTAACAGTAGTAGCATAATGTGCAAGTCATTCTCGATAAGACCCAATCAAAGCTACACGATGTGCAAGTCAATCTTGATAAGACCTAATCGAAGCTGCACGATGTACAAGTCAATCTCGATGAGATCCAATGGAAGCCGCATCATGTGGAAGTCAGTCTCGATGAGATCCAATGGAAATAGCACGATGTGCAAGTCAATCTCGAGGAGATATAATGGAAGTAGCATGATGTGCAAGTCAGTATTGATAAGACCTAATGGAATCAGCATGATGTGCAGGTCATTCTCGATGAGAGCCAATCAAAGCAGCACGATGCGCGAGTCAGTCTTGATGAGACCTAATCGAAGCAGTAAGATGTACAAGTCAGTCTAGATAAGACCTAATCGAAGTAACAAGATATGCAAGTCAATTTTGGTGAGACTCAACGAAACAACACAATATATGACTTAGTCTTGATAAGACCTAACAGAAGTAGCATGATGTACAAGTCAATCTCGATGATGCCCAATTCAAGTAACATGATGTGCAAGCTAACTGGATCAGGCTCCTTAATTCAGCATGATATGCAAGCTGTGTGAGTCAAGTAGTTTGATCTGATGAGACTTCTTTTAAATAGCATGATGTGCAAAGACGTCTACCTTGAAGAAAGAATCTCCCTCGAAGAAGAAGGCATCTCCTTTGAAGAAGAAATTTGAATTCTACTCTAAAGAAAGGATTTTGAAGAAGAAATTTGATGTTCATCCGTGTTGTAGATGAAAGGTCATCTTAAAGAAAAGATTTAAAAAATAGAAGAAGATTCATAGTCAGATAGTTGGAAAGGTAAAAGGGTAAAGATGTCAAAGAAAGAAAGGAAGAAGAAAGAAAGAAAAAGAAAGAAGGAAAAGAAAAAAGATAGAAAAGAGAATAGAGAAAGAGGAAGGAAAAAAAGAAGAGAGAAGAGAGAGAAAGAAAGAGAAAGATAGAAGAGAGAAGAGAGAGAAGGAGAGCAAAGAGGAGAGAGAAAATAAAAGAAAGACTTTGCATCGGCCCTAAGAGACTAAAAGAATTCTAAACAAAATCGTTGACAAGCACTCGACCATGGCAATAGTTTAGCAACTCACAAGGAAAGAAGAGTAACATCAGTTGATAGAATCTTCAGTTGGAGTCACATGGAAGAATTCCTTCAGATAACAGAAAGTAATTTGTTGAAGAACACACTGAATAAGGTAAAAATTTAAATTGATTTTACATTAATGAGAAATGTCTAAGTCTTGTAGGAATTTGCAAAGACAAGAAAAATTCCCGGTGGGTCAGATAATGAACAACATGATTCTTAAGTAAAGAGCATGACGAGTACAAGAATGAAGGATGTCAGAACTCAAGAGATTTCCCTAGTGGACCAGAAGAAATCAAGAATGGAAACAAGAATACTCGAAAAAAGGGGATGAAAACCCAATGAGTACAAAAACTGAAAAAGCATGAAGAATACTTAGAAGAGGGGCATGGAACCCAGCTAATGCAAAGTCTGAAGAAATTGAAGAAGGTATGAATGATACTTAGCTAAAGGCACGAAGAGTGAGAAGGTTAAAAGACCCTAAAGCAGTGCATGATAGAGGTTTTCTTAGTGGGCATGCATTAGAAGGAAACCCTAAAAAATAGTTGTACTTAAGAGTGTTTTAAGCCCTTAGAATAGGTATAAGCCCTAAAAAGAGGAGTATTGAAGAGTGTTGAAAACCCTAAGCAATAGGTGCACATAAAAGTGTTTTAAGTTCTTAGAATAGGTACCAGCCCTAAGAAGAGACGCACTGAAGAGTGTTAGAAATCCTAAGAAGTAGGTGCACTGAAGAGTGTTGAAAACTCTAAGAAGTAGGTGCACTAAAGAGTGTTGAAACCCTAAGATGTAGATGCACTGAAGAGTGTTTTATCATAGCATCATAAGGATGCTTTCTATCCCTTTGATAAGCACATTAGCCCTTGAATGGGCATATCCGCCCTTAGATGTACACATTAGCTTTTGAATAGGTACATTAGCCCTTGGATGAGCACATCTGCCCTTGAATGGCATATTAGCCCTTCAACGGGCACATCGCCCTTCAACAGGCACCTTAGCCCTTAGATGGGCATACTAATCCGTGAATGGACACACCTTTTTACATAAGTAAAAGAAGAGAGAGAGATGATTAGAAACTCTGATAGAATAAGAATGAAGGCAAAGATGTCGAGAGGGAAGAAAGTAAGACGAAGCAAGAGTACTTTGTCAACTTATGTGTCTCATAGACCTCTTCAAAGTAGGGGGTAAGCTATAGACACTGAATTTTTAAGGCTCAATGAAGTAACGAAGATGAATGTTGAACAAAAAAATGGTCAAAATGCCTTTGGAGGCCAAGAAAGGAAAGATGAGAGGGAGTTGGTGAAAGGTCTTGAAAACTAACATATGACTTCAAAAAATCATAGAAATTAACCTAGGCGGAATCTAATGATGAGCCATATACTATTCCGAAGTACGAATTTATAGATCATGAATCGGAGTTAAACTTAAAATATTATAAGCAATTGAATAGACAAAGGTTAAAGGAGATTGCATTGCAAAATTGTAAAATTGGAAGGTCCAAACAGTAGAGCACTTTTCACATGGTATTGTTCATGTGTTATTGTTCATTCGAATCCCACATTGATTTTTTCTCACTTTTTCACTCCAATGAAAGCCTATAGAAGCACACCTTGGGCACATTTCTCAAGGCATCTAGAAATCCTCTCTCTCTCTCTCTCTCTCTCTCTCTCTCTCTTTCTCTCTCTCTTTAGGACACACTTGTAAGAATTCTAAGGAGTCATTTCTAGTCTAATATTTTTTTCGGACGTTGTATATTGCTCTAAACCCGGAAAGGATATGTTCTGAGAGCAGTTTTCTCCTCTCCCTTATATTTTCTTCTTTATTTTTCTTGCTTAGAATTATGCATGTTTAGGTTAATTCAAGCTTAGAATAAGCTTGTTAGGATTTATTTTGATGCTTAGAAGTATGCTAGGGTTATTATGAATTGTTCTAACCTTTGTTTAGTTTGCAAGATGGATAAGCGTGTTGAGGTAAGTCCGTTATCCCTTTTTTATTAGAATCACGCTTAGGAATTTAATTTTTTTGCGAATGCTTAGAATCATGCTTAAGAACACATGATTAGAATCTTGCTAGAAAAACTTATTTGCTTTGATGAATGCTAGGAAACAACATAGAATAGGTAAGAATTATCGTTTTGCCTTAGAATTGCTTGTTTGATGATGATGGCTTGAATTAGGCTAGAATATGCCATGAATACAATGTTTAGGCTAGAATATGCTATGTTAGGCTAGAATTGCCATGATAATTGATGTGAATTATTATAGAATAAGTAGTAGGTAGAAGTACCATGATAGTATTTATCAAAATCTAGGCTAGAATGCCATGATATTAGATTATAGCTTTATTCGATTTATAATTTATTTGTTTATGTATGAATGTTTGTATATTAAGAAGTGTAATATTCAAACATTTATGTATGAATATGATGTGATAAAGTGACGGTGGGCCCACATTGATGGTGAGAGACCATTACTTGGAATGAATGTTCAAACATATGAACGTATGAAATATTTATTATTTTGTTGTTGAAAAACAAATGTTGTAATTCTCTTCCATTCCCCCATGTATGATGGAAATGTAATTTATTCTTCTCCTTTTTTCTTTGTATGAATATACAATTATTTTTTATTGAATAATCATCTTGCATGTCTAAAGAAGATAAAAATGAAAATATGTGCATAAAACGAGCAATTTAAGCAGACTAATTAACAACACAAGTTATTTCTATTTGCTATTTCCTAAGTAGAAGTCAGATTTACATTTGGGAGGGTTGAAAGACTCGTACCTAACTTTCCGAACCCATCTCTAAAAGGATGAGGGTAGTTTAGGTCCCGAAGCGAGGGATCGGATTGCTCCCATTCATTCCCAATTGAATAATTGGTGGCGACTCCTTTCTTTAGACATGCCTATGGCTCATTTATGCTCCGTTAAATCTTGAAAGAGGCTTTGACACATTTTCGTGGTCGCAAATGCTATAGTAGGATGAAAGCCCTATTCACAAAGTCGTTTCCATTCTTTATCCTTCAAAGGCTTTAAAAGGAACTGGCGGGTTTTAAGAGAGGCTTAGAACATGTTGAATAGCACAAAAGGACATCGAGGAAGATGAGAGAAATCCCAAAAAACGAGGAAAAGGTGCAGAGAAGTAGAAAAGAGGAACAACACTTAAATAGTACACAAAACGAGATAGAAAAGGAAAAAAGAGGAGAAGTCGTTGGAAGAATTGTCGGCTGACCTTCTGACTATTGATAGACAGTTCCTTGATAGCCAATTGACTATTTGATAGTCGCCCGAAAGTCTGTCGGTTGTCTAGCAGTTGTAGGGCAAAATTAACCATTTTGTCCCTTATTCACGAGTTTTACGATCTTTAGAATGCGCACCAAAAAATGGGTTTGAGTGTTGGATTTTTAGATTCTGTAATTTTATTCAGAATTGAATAAACGATGATGTAAAATAAATTTGAACAAATTTGAATGTAAATGTGCATAGTATATGAAGTTGAAATAGAGTATTTTCACTAGGTCTCTGAAAGTTGTTTACATTCTGATTGTGCAACATAGGAGTTCATACATACATAAAAGAAGCTAGTGGTGATTCACTCATCACCATTATCGTCAACATCAAAAAAGAAGGAAGCAACCTGAGCTTGAAGATGCTTAACCTCTTGTTGTAGACATGGAACCTACTGACAACTCGTCTAACCAAGCAAAAGAATCACATAGTTAAAAAAACTTTTAAGATAGGAATCTTGCATGCATAAAGCATAGAATGGTACTTTATCTGATACAAATGTGACATATGCAAAACATGCCTATGGGAAGCAGATTGCATATGAAAAATCCGTTCCATGGAAGATCGCGGCGCCTGAATCACATTACATTTTTACTAGTGATACATGAAAAGAAATTTGAGGAATGAATAGTCAGAAGACTTACCAGAGTGGTGTCATATGGAAAAAAAGGAACATGCATGTTTGGATCCTCAGTGATTACATGGCTACTGATTAGCCCATTATCACCTCATGTGTAGACAACGTTACTGGGGTAAGCCTAGATGTCACCAATCATATGACCGACTGGGATAGCCGAAGCAGGTAGAGGAGATGGAAGAGGAAGTGGCTGCTAGGCAGCTATAGAAAAAGAAGCTGATGTACTAGTACCTACATAGGAGGCCCCCAATCTCTTCCCATGATAGACAAAAGAGCTGCTAGTACAATTGTACACCGTAGGAGGATGAGGAGTGTCATCAATAGATAGGCCAGGCCTAGTATGTAATAGGGTGGCTCGAACCCAATTGATGTAAGAAGTATTCACTTGAGGAAACTCGATTGTGTTCAAATGAAACCTGATTGTGAAATCTGACACATCTAGAGCCATGGCCAGATTAACCGAATCAATCATCAGAACAGGTGGTGAAAAAGAAATCATATGGCATGTTGGGCCCTTAAACCAATCCCACAGAGGATTGCCCAAATATCACATCATGCTACTCACACAAAGAAGGAGGATACTGTAGTAGTTGGATGGAGAAACAACCCTCATATCCGCAGAATAGTTCTCCTTTGGTCCCCACCACTCAGAGTGAATCTGTGAAGAATAGAGAAGCATGGTAAGATTCTAATACAAATGAAAATATTGACTATAGTGTCCTTTACCTTGTCTCAAGTCATTATATGGATATAATCGCGAAAGAAGTCCAACTCATGAGACCTCTTAAGCTTTGCACGATTTGCAGCCCACCTCTTCATCCGTAGGACGGAAGAATCCTCACAAGCAAGAAGAGGAGATGGTAGAACTCCTAAAATGTATGCCTACATCTATCATGAATAGTATAGAATTAGAAATGAAAGTCATATGGACAAAATACAAAGGTGTAGAGAAGAAAGAAGTTACCTCACGAAATGGAGCAAATCCAGTGATCCTAGCAATACCTTGACGGCTCAATCCAAACCAAAATATAGTTGGCTGAGAGCAACATGACCATATTCAAAATCCCTCGATCTAGATCCTGAAGGGCGGGAAGTAAAGTCAAAGCAGTGGTGTTGGACGTATTGGCGAAGACGTCATACTAAGTAGATAGATAATGAAGTTGCGAGCATACTAGTCCACCTCGACTAGAGTCAGGTTGGATCTCTGTTTTTGATATTTGTATAAGAGAGCGTACCGAATAGCAATGTTGCTCTTGACCTTCACCTAACACCCTAAAAGCCATCGAATAAAATTATGCTGATCCCTCGAGTCTGTAATACATGCGTCAACGGGAATGACCTCTTTACCATGTGGAAGGCCAGTCAAGGCAACAATTTCCAAAGGCGTGATGGTCATCTCGCCAATCGGAAGATAAAATGTATCAGTTATATCTATCCACCTCTCACACAACGCAGGCAACATCGACGATCGATGTGTCGAGGAGTATGTGGAAGACAGGTGATGAACTCATAGAAGCTGGTGGCGGCAATCCTATTTCTAACAGCTTCATCCTCTATTTTAGAAACCAACTATAGGCTCTAGAAAATGACCACCATATCCTATTCTCATGATAGTCCTAAAACAAGAAATTGAAATCTCGAAATGAATGCATGCATAGAAAATCCTAAAGAAATGGAAAATGATAAAATACATACTAGGTTGATTATGTGGGAAGCCACGTCGTAAATAGTTAGCACCTCTTCAACAAACCCCTTCAACAAAGATTTCCAGACGATATCGATCTCATTTAAGTCAAGGTGGACTAGATGACCCGCCATCAGAAAGGAAAAGTTGAGAGGTATATGAGGGAGAAAACTAGAAGTGAATTGGGTGAAAAATGGAAAAGTTACGTGTAAATGAAGCAATGAGAAGAGGAAAGGAATTTATACAAGTACTTGACCACCTAACGATAGTCAAACTGCTAGTCGGCTATTGACTGATTGCCAAATGGCTGTCAGACAGTCGAGCTAATATTTAGCGGCTGACTGGCCATTCTTTAAGTGAGGGGTAAAAAGGGAAAGAAGAAAAGAAGAAAAAAAGAAAAGAGAAAAAAAGAGGAAAGAAAAGAAAGAAAAAGAAAAGAGAGAGGAAAGAAAAGAAAGAGAAAGAAAAGAAAGAAAAAAAGGGAAAAAAAGAGAAAGCAGAGAGAAAGAAGAGAAAGAAAAAGAGAAAAGGAAAATAGAGAAAAGAGGAAAATGGAAGGAAAAACTTTTACGTCAACTTTAAAATCTCAACAAGATCTTTGAAGAATCTCGATGTTAAACACCCAGCCATGTCAACAATTTAGCAACTTATAAAGAAAGGATAGCATTGGTCGAATGGAATCCTCAGACAGTACACATAAGGAAAGAATTCCTCAAGAGACTAGAAAGCAGAGTTGTTGAAAACACACGATATGAGGCAAATTTTGAATTAATTTGAATCATTAAGATATTTGATATTTTGTAGAAACTTGCAATGACATTTGAAAAATCCCCAGTAAGTTGAAGAATTGACAACATAATAAGAATTCCCTAGTAAAAAGCATGACGAATGCAAAAGAAGTTGAGAACGAAAATGTTAGAACATGATGAATTTCCCCAGTGGATTAGAAGGAATCACGAATAGAAGCAACAGTACTCGAGCATGAAACCCATTATATAGAAAATTTGGAGTAGATTAAAAAAGCTTGAAGAATACTTAGAAGATAGGCATGAAACCTAACGAATACCCGAAGAAATCATAGAAAGTACAAATGATACTTAACTGAAGGCACGAAGAATAAGAAGATCTGAAGACTGCGAAGCAGTGCATGAAAGAAGTTTTCCCAATAAGCATGCATTATAAAGAAACCTTAAGAAGTAGGTACACTTCAGAGTGTTTTAAGACCTTAGAACAGGCACAAGCTCTAAGAAGGGCGCACTGAAGAGTGTTGAAAACCCTAAGACATACCTGCACTTAAAAGTGTTTTAAGCCTTTGGAATAGGCATAAGCCCTCAAAAGAGGTGTATAGAAGAGTGTTGAAAATCCTAAAAAGTAGGTGCACTTAAGAGTGTTTTAAGCCCTTAGAATAGGAGCACTAAAGAGTGTTAATAAAACCTAGGAAGTAAGTGCACTGAAGAGTGTTAGAAACCCTAAGAAGTAGGTGTACTAACGAGTATTTTATCTTAGCATTGTAAGGATGCACTTTATGCATTAGAATGATGTATTTGTCTGCACTAGAAAGGTACACATTATGCATCATAGGGATGCACCTATCCGTACTAGAAAGGTGAATTACATGCATCATAAAGATGCATCTTAGCCCTTAGATGGGCACACATGCACTCTTGAATGGGCACCCCCGCCCTCAGATAGGTATACCAGCCCTTGAATGGGCACACGTTCGTCCTTCAGTGGACACCTTAGCCCTTAAAAGGGCACATTAGCCCTCGAGTGGGCACTTCAGCCCTCAAATGGACACATCTTTTGTAGGAGTAGGAAGAGAGAAAGAAAATGAAAGTCTAATAGAATGAGGACGAAGGTGAAGATGTGAAAAGGGAAGAAAGAAAGACGAAGCAAGAGTACTTTTTTGACTTTTGTGTCTCACAAACCTCTCCAAAGTAGGGGGTAAGCTGTAGACACTAAATTTTTAAGACTAGATGAAGGAATGAAGATGAATGTCGAGCAAACAAAATGACCAAGATGCCCTTGGAGGCCAAGAAAGGAAAGTTGAGAAGGAACTGAGGAAAAGTCTCAAAAACCAACATATGAATTCAAAAATTCATAGAAATTAATCCAGGAAGAATTTCATGCTACATCACATTGCGAAGCTACAGATGTCTAGTTTTCGTAGAAATTTACAAATTGCAAATTGAAGTTGAATTCAAGAAGTTAAGTATGATCGAACGGATAAAGGTTTGAAGGGACCACAGACAAAAGGACAAAAGAGGAAGGGCTGAAAAAAGAACAATTGGTTTACTGTCAAACAGCCGCCCATCTGTTGACCAATAGCCAACTAGCCATCAAAAAATTGCCCAATTGCTGAATGACAACTGACTGACTGTCTTATAGCCACTCGACAATTTGATGATAGCCGTTTGGCTGTTTGTCGATTATTTTCGAAAATTTTCAATTAAAACCTTCCTTTTCAAAGTTTGCTTCCTTTTTCAAATCTAGCTCTCACCTCTACAAACCCCCCATTGGCTAACTTTTCCATATACCAAATTTTGAAACAATTCTCTTTTCTTTCTCTTGAAGACATACTTGAGAATTCAAGAAGTCTTTTCTAGTATAAAGTTTTCAGGCATTCTATTACTCTAAGCGTGAAAAGGGTAAGTCTTGAGAGAAGAATTGTCTTCTCTCTCTTATTTTCTCTTTTCTTTTTCTTGCTTAGAATTAAGCATGTTTAGGTTAGTTTAACCTTAGAATAAGCATGATTAGGATTTATTTTTATGCTTAGAAGCATGATAGGGTTATTATGAATATTCTAACCCATGTTTGTTTTACGAGATGGATAAACGTGTCAAGATAAGTCCATTATCTTTTCCTTATTAGAATCAAGTTTAGAAATTTATTTTTGTGAATGCTTAGAATTATGCTTAGGAGCATATGATTAGAATCATGCTAAGAAAGACTTATATTTGCTTTGATACATACAAGGAAATAGCATAGAATCTGTAACAGTTATCATTTTGTCCTTGGATGTCTTGTTTGAGCTAAAATAGCTATGATTGATGTTGATTGCTTGAATTAGGCTATAAATACCATGTTTAGATTAGAATATGTTATGATAACTATGATTAGGCTAGAATTGCCATAAATTAATATTGAATTATGCTAGACTACCAATTGCTATGATCAAATTATCGAATTTAGATCGAAGTACCGTGATACTAGATTATGGCTTTGTTTTATCTATAATTTGTTTATTTATGAATGTGTGAATGTTTGTATTATGATAGAAGTATAATTATGTGATACTACGAAGTAGTAGTGGACTTACTTAGAATGAATATTTGAATGAATGAATGTGCGAATATACTTGTAGAGACTTGATAAGTATTGAATAGACTCATATATGGTGGTGAGGAATTCACTATTTATTGAGTCTCAAATTGATTGTTTATATTTGATATGAAAGTTATTGCGAATGAATGTATGGAATATTTTTATTTGAAGTAGAATTACTTTATTATTGAAGAATAAACGATGTAATCCTCTTTCCCGTCCCCTATATTTTAAAGGAAATGTAACTCAATTCTCCTCCCTCTTTCTATGGATGCCTATATAATTCTCATGATTGATTAATCAACTCACATGTCTAATAAAGATAAAAAATGGAACTCTGTGCATAAAACGAACAATGCTAAGTGGACTAAGTAACAATACGAGCTATTCTTATTTGGTATTTTCCTACTGAAGGCTGGATTTACATCCGAACAGGTCGAATGACTCGTACCTAACTACCCAAACCCATCTCTGAAGGGATGAAGGTAGTTTAGGTCCCGAAGTAAGGGATCAGATTACCCCATTCATTCCCAATTGAATAATTAGATGGTGACTCCAATCTCTAGACGTGCCCATAGCTCATTTGTGTTCTTTTAAGTCTCGAAAGAGACTTTGACATAGTGTCTTTGGTGCAAATGCTCTGGCAGGATGAAAGCCCCATACACAGATATGTTGAAATCATATGCTCAGCGATACTTTCATCAATTTCAGGCATGTCATCATAAGACCAGGCGAAGACTTCTTCATTTTTTTAATAATTTTTCATATCTCTATCTCTTTTCAAGACTTATATCAAGTACAATGCATATATTCTTGGGTGGTTTTTCAATTTTACCAAGATTAATGTCATGAGTTTGAATGGTGTTAATGTCAAATATGCTAGTGAAATGCAAATTACAATGCACAATGCCATTAGGTTAGACATCAAACAAGTAAACAAAATTATTCTTTATTGTATTGAATTTTGAAACATATACAATGTCTTCTTCTTCAAATAGGTCAAGAGCAAATACATCCTCATAAAAGACATCTTTGATCCTTTCTTCAACGAAGGCAGCAAGGTCGACAAACAGGCCCATCGATGGCTTTGGAAGCTTCTCTTCCTTGATCTTCATCTTCCCTATGTCCTCGAAAGAGTTTATGACTTACTCTTTGGTGAAGTCCAATCCAATCATGTTAGTCATTGAAGGAGATACCCAGTTGTAGTTATATAGCTTACTTCTAGTGTTGGGTTCTTGCATCTCTGGGTTGGTAATCTGGCCCTTATCAATCAATTCTTAGATATCATGGCGGAGACCAATGTAATCGTTGGTCTTGTGACTAGTCAATTGGTAGAAATCACACTTCTCATGATGCCTCTAATTCCTTAGAAATGGATTTGGAAGCTCTCTTAGTGGCAACAATTGTAAGATCCCTTTGGCTCTCAATTTTCCAAAGATCTTTAGCAATGGTCTCCCCAAACGATTGAACTTCCTTTGTTAGGCATCTGCTTTCACCTCAACATGCTTCGTGCAAACCCACTAGCTTGATTATACTACCCCTGATTTATTCTAGGGTAACTATTATTACTTCTTTTTTGCTTGGCCTTTAAATCATCTATTTGGATGCCCAAATCATACAAGTCTTCAAATGTTCTGATTGAAAAACCCACAAGTCTATCAATGATGAAGGCATGGGCTACATTGATTACCATACAAACCTAGTCCTTCTCTGCAAAGCTAATGGCCATCTTAGTAGCTTTGCCTTTCCAACAGACCAACTATTCTGTAAAAGTCTCATAGGGCTTTTGGTGCGTAGTCTCCAAATCCCTCAAAGTTATCCCATGTTAAGTGTTATGGCAATACTGTTGTATAAACTATTTAGACAGCTCCTCCCAATCTTCTTAGACTCTTTTAGAAAGATCATGGTACCATACTACCATATCATCTTTTAAGGATAGCATGAAGTATTTCAATAGCTACTCCTTTGACTAAGGGATGGTGGCTATTGCAGCAACATATTGTCTAAGATATATCTTTGGATTGCCCGCTCCATTAAACTTGGGCAAGTCTAGCATGCAAAACCTCAGAGGTAAGTCATTGTCCTCAATGAGCAAGATGTCGTCTAAGCCTTCAAACCCTTTCAATCCCTTCTTCAAGAGAGATTGGACCTTCTCCATGTCTTTAACCAACTGCCTGACTGATTTGGGCTCATCTTGGTTGGCTGGGCTTTTCCCTTTATCCCTTCCTTGGCTAGTCTCACCCTCATCACCACCATTTCTTTCAAGTGGAGGCTGGTTCATGTGGTTAGACACATTTCACAGAGCTTTAGTGAGTTGGGCCATTTATTGTTGAAGAGCGGCAATGCCACCCTCATTTGAGTCATTTCAACATTGTTATTGTTAGGTGCAGCCATTTCAACATCTGGTTCTTCTTGTCTTATCAAACGACCACCTTGTCTAACCCAAGTTATGATGGTTACAAAACAAAGATGTTAATATCGTGTATGCATGCTCATACAAGGGCATAGACACACTTTCAGCCTTCCTCACACATGTGAGGTCGAGTCTTTTTTCTTAGAATTTTTTGCCTTATTCCCAAGTCATCATCATAGGATGTAGGAATACAAGATTCTCTCTCTTAACTTTAGCATACGAGTTGATGTTGAAATCTCCATGATTATCACAATATGGCTTCTAAACGTCATGATAACCTTAACTTATACACATGCCCTCACTTTATTCTTATGAGTTTTTTGACATGTGGCATTAGTTCATAGTTCTATGAGGTTTGAACCAATGTTATTCTAATCATGTGAAATTTACATCCATGCACATGCATTTCAACATGGGTTTTAGATATCCATCCTATTAGAAGTTGCTAGATTCATCTACGTGGGCTTAAGTCTCAACGGTCCAATGGTCTGGGCTCCTTCGAGCGAGAGATGTCCTTTTAGGCTAGTCTTTTTTAATGCTAATTCAATGGTACGTGCTCAAAGGTGGTGACACCAGTCATCTAAGGGTCGAATAAAGCCAAAGACTTCACATGCTAATGCCACACAGCTAGTTTAGGTAGTTCATGCTCATTGTGTGCAAAGTGTAGTGATGTAAGGACTCAAAATATCAACATGAGGCATTAGAATTTGGTATCCTAATTGGAATAAACTTCTCTTATCCCCAGGGGAGTCACCATTGTGAACGAGGTTTTCATCCTACCAGAGCATTTGCAACCACAATACTGTGTCAAAGCATCTTTTGAGACTTAAAGAAACACAAACGAGCCATGGGCACGTCTCCAGAAATGGAGTCGCCACCCAGTTATTCAATTGGGAATGAACGAGGGCAATTCGATCCCTCACTTCAAGACCTAAACTACCCTCAGTCCTTCAGAGATGGGTTCGAGAAGTTAGGTATGAGCCATTCGTTTTGCCTGGATCGAAATCTGGCCTCCACTAAGGTATACCAAATAAAAATAGCTCATGTTGTTATATAGTTTACTTATATTGTTCATTTTATGCCACTACAAAAAATTTTGAAATATTTGACACATTAGTTTTTATATATTTGACCATTTTTTGTAAAACCGTAAAATATGATGTACCTGAAAAAAGTCAACATACTTTTTGCTTATATTTCACACTATTAATTTTTATTTTATTTACGAATTTGCCATCCTATATATATATATTATGTTTTCATTCCCTCTTTTTCTTTTGCCCTAAATTGATTTCCCTCCACTCTTTCCGTCGTTCCCTCGCTTTCTCCTTATCTCCCTCACTCGAATCCCTTATCTCCCTCACTCGATCAACCTTTCTCTTTTTCAATTGATTCTCAGTGGCTCAATCTTTCATCTCCCTTGCTTCCTTTTCACCGGTATCTTTTCCTCAATCCATCACTCAGGTCGATCGGTCTACACTGGTTTCTCCATCACCGATTTCTCTCAAGTTCATGTAAGCTTCTCTCCTCTCCTCTCTCTCTCTCTCTCTCTCTCTCTCTCCCTCTCTCGCTCTCCATTCTCTTTGATTTTCCTGGTGCAGTGGGTTTTTTTTCTTTCTTATTTCTGGTGGGTTTGCTACAGTTTGCATGTGTGCATCAAGAAGGAGAAAAGGGCTTTCGGAACTTTATATCTATATTTCATTTCTTGCTTGCCTGCTTGCCTAGGCCTTTTTTTAGTTATTTGTTTCCTTGCAAGAAATAAACAAGATTGTCCATGGTCAGAGAATTTTGCTATTAATTGTTTGATCTCCCTTCTTCTCAATTTTCTATTTGTTTGTTTTTCTACTTTGTCTTTGGAAACTAAGTTGTGTTTGGTTGCTTTGGTAGTTTTATTTTTGAGTTTATTTTTGTTGTTTATACTTTTTGTTCTGTTTTGGGCCAGACTTGAGAGAATAAGAAAAATTTGAGCTTTTTGGGTTAGGATGGTTAGAAGTTGAAGCGTTGTCGTTTTTGCTCTTTAGGTGTGTGTACATGCGTTTTGAGTTATTTGAGATTTTGTTCTGTTTTCGGCATCTGATTGTGGACATTATGCTTGATTGGTAAGAGACCAGGTATGTTTTAAGAAATTCACATGTTATGCAAAGTAACTAAACGAAGGCATCAAGTTGTTTACATTGTCGTTTTGCTTCTTTTTTTGGCTTTTGTAACTGCAATTTGTATGGATTTGTTGCTTGATTGGATAAGGTTTCTGCTTAGGTTGTTTGGTTGAAGGATGAGTCGGTATCTGTAAGTCAGCAATTGTATTTTATTGGGTTTAAGTCTTTGATTTATGGTTTAGATTGGTTAATGAAGATCTATGCAATTTTTATATCTCAATTTGTTGTTGCATTGTTGTGTTTTGCGTTTGTTGATGCCTTTTAGTCACATTTTGTGGTGTTATCTTTAGGTTTTAATGGGATTTTTTTTCTTTTAATATTGATCAGGTATTTTAATTTGGGTGCTAAAGTGAGTGCCTGTTATTGCATAGAGTCTAGTGAGCCGCTAAACCTATCAATTTGAATTTGAAGTTATTATTTTACGGAAAAAGAGGTTTTCAAATAAGACTCTTGCAGTAGGCTTTGTTGGTAACTGTGGAAAGAAAAAGGAAAAATGGCGAATTCTTGTTTTAAAGGTTCTTGTTAATTGATTTCTCAGGCATGGATGGAAATTTAAACGAGAAGGAGTCTTTGATGGCGCACATCCAGCAATTGGAACACGGTACGTGCTTCACTTTGAATGTCGAAGCTTTGTTGCAAGTCACTTAACTTTGATTTTTATTCGAATTCCTGCAATGTAGAGTATTTGAATTTGTGATGTAGTGCCTTTAAATTTGCTTTATTTGTGATTCTTTTGGTGGTAACAAACGTGAAATGCTGCAATTTCTACATGGGATTGGGAAACTTAATTAACATACAAATTTGATATCGGATTAGTAAGGGGCTGCCACATCATTCTTCTCTGCTAAATGAACCAAGTCTTCAAGTTCATTTCATTTTACAAGAGATAAGTGGGTCATTCCTTTTGTAAAAGGGAAATCTATAAATGTTTGGTTCTTACCTCCCATGTGTTTCAGTTTGGTAATTTTGGATGTTTTTGAGTGTTGAATGCGTTTTTCCATAGAACTTAATTGTGAACTACTTTTTCTTCAGAGCGTGATGAATTATGCAAAGATATTGAATAATTGTGTTTGCAACAAGCTGGACCTAGCTACCTTGTTGTGGCTACTCGAATGCATTTTCAAAGGTATAAATATCTTATTTCCTCAGACAATGCATTTAATTTTTTTTTATGGTTCTATCCTCTTCCGCCCTTTTGGGTTGGGAAAGGGGAGCAGGATGGATGTGGCGGGGCACTTTGTGTCAAAGAGAAAACATTAAAGATGTACTATATTAAAATTGATGCCCTATCAGGACAGCTGGTTTGGAGCGAGAGATTGAGAACTTAAAAAAGAAGTTAGCTTCTTGCACAAGGGATAATTTAAATCTTCAAGAGGAGCTTTCAGAGGCCTACCGAATTAAAGTGAGAATTTTGGCTTTCATTTTATGCTATTTTATTTTATTTTACAAGCTTATGTGGGTTGTTTTGTTGTCTATAGAGCCAGTTGGCAGATCTACATGCTACAGAGGTCACAAAGGTCTCTCTCTCTCTCTCTCTCTCTCTCTCTCTATATATATATATATATATATATATATATATATATGTATGTATGTATGTATGTATGTGTGTGTGTGTGTATAGAGGTTTATCCAGATATTAACTTGCACATTGTTCAATTTTGTGGGAAATATGATACATAAGAGGCTTAGTCCCACAAACAGTCAGAAAATTTTAAATTTTGTATTTTGCTCAAAGCCCTTTTGAAACGTTCTTATTATGGTCTTCTTCTTTGAGGATGAAGTCTCAAGCATTGTTGAGAGGCTTTTCTTACTATCCTCGCGTTGTTTTCTATTCTTCTGCAACAGCTATATATGCTGCATCATTTGATCTAGACGTAGGAAGTAAAGTTCATATGTGATTTCTTTTGGCTGTCTGCATGTGTAATGGTTTAGAATTGATTTTATTATTGCCTGGTCTTTTTTTTTTAGTCCCCTAGAAAGTAAAATGTATTATATATCTTGACAAAAATGCATTGCTGTTTGATTAAATCTTGGCACTGATCTCTTTTAGTTTCCTTCAGAATGTGATAGCAGAAAAACAACTTAAATTTTTCCAAGGCTGTGTGGCAGCTGCTTTTGCAGAGCGGGATCATGCAATAATAGAGGTTATGACAGTCATCCTCTTTATTTTCTGTTTTTTATATAAGGATATGATCCAAGATCCAAATATTACCAATTTAATGCATTTTACTTGTATTGGAACTTAGTGATATTTGTTCGAAAAGACATGGTTGGTACTTACAAAAGTACAAATTTTATTATCGTAAGTGCAAGTTGAGAATATCAGATAATCAAATGGCCACCAAGGCAGGAATATATTTTTCTAAGGTTTAACTCAATGGGCGTATATATTTTGTCCTCATTTTTTTCAACTGACTGTTGTTTCTTAAACTGCATTGCTATTGAGACCAAAATCTAAAATATAATAGATGCTAAAAAGTTTGGGATATTTGGAGCTTCTTTTCTTATGATCCATACTTTTATAGTTCTTACACAATTATTTTGTCTTTTAAAACAGGTTGTTAATAAGTTTTATGGGATACGACAACAATTTGTTGAAGGATTTGAGGATACAAGTTGGGATGATAAATGTGCACGTCTGTTGTAGGATCTTGTAGAATTGTGGTGTTTCAATGATACTTCTACCTCAAAATATATAGTATGTTTTTCTCTCAACTTTTGCTTTTTTTCTTGAGCTCTTCATGATAAAGGTACACCTCTTCTATTAGTAAGTAATTCAGCATTGTCAAACTTGGTTACTAAAAGTCACCCCATCAATATGTAAAACAGTTTGGGGCTTTGCACCTACTTTTATGCGCCCTAATAAGTAGCATTAGTCATTTATGCCCCCTGCTTTTGGTAGTACACCTAACCCTATCTTTTTTGCATCTGGATTTATTGTTTCCTCTTACATCATGCACATTCTCTTTGATTTTATCCTCAAGCTTAATTGTCGTATGTCTGTTACTTATTGGAAATAGCTCGCTGAGTTTCATGATTTACTCTAAAATCTAGTTTGATTTCTGGTTTAAAGTTGCTAGTTTTATTCGGCTTATGCTTTTAAGTTTCAAAGTTGAGGCTGAACTTGTAGAGATTCTATGCTGATTATTATGGATTAGGCAAGAAATTTTCACATGCAGCATTAGAGCGTTGACTATTTCATGGTGTTGGCTCGTATTATGGAGCATCAATGATTTTGTTTAATAATTTTAATGTTGAAATGCAATGGATTTAGTACTTTGACCTTGGATTATGGCTTGGTCCAATGTTGATCTCCTGCCTATTATATGATGATCTTTCAAGTTACTTTTATGGTCATATCACCTGCTTTTATGCAGTGAAGCCTTTTTATGATGTAAAGCAACATCCCTAAATGTTGTGTAAAAAGTTGACTTCTTATGCCTTGTCTCTTTGTGGATCTTGGGAGATGAAACAGCACTGTCACCTTGTCTATTCTCATGTGAACATAATAACGCTTTTTGGTAACTCAACCTCTTGAAATGAAAATTGCTGTTAGATGGAGATTTTTGTTGTCTGCATGCAACTTTAATAACTTTGCCTCAGACTAAGTGCATTAGAAGATGAGCTAGACAAGATGAAGAGCTCTATGGATAATCTTCAAAGTAAATTGCGTGTGGTATGATTTAGTCTTGGCTCATATCTGCCTTGGCTATTTCATGAACTTGATATTCTAATTGCTTGTTAAGAAAAAATGTTTATTGTTGTGGTATGTAGGGCTTGGAAATTGAAAATCATCTGAAAAAGAGTGTTTGTGAATTGGAAAAGAAGCTGGTGAGTAATTTAAATGTCTTAAGAGATCTGTCTATGTGATCCCAAATCTCTTTTGCTTATTCTTTTTGATCTTATTTTATTGACTTGTAAACAGATCCATTCAAACAAATATTTTGCCAATGGGATTGTAGAATTACATCACTTCCATTCTGAACAAAGAGTTCACATCATGAATTTATTGTAGAATTACATCACTTCCATTCTGAGCAAAGAGTTCACATCATGAATTTACTTGATGAGGGAAGATCCCATATCAAGTCAATTATTGATGTGATTGATGAAAAGATTCAGCAATTTGACGTGGGCAGAGGACAGAATAAGGAGACTTATCTGAGAGATGAAAAGTTACATGAATTTGAATGTCGAGATGTACATATAAGTACTGATAACAATACCAGCTTAGCTTCTAAGGTTTGTTCACTAGTGGCTTTAGCTGTAAACTTAATCGTTTGCTTTGCTCTCTATGTCAAGATGACACATAGCAATCTTCCAATTTGTATGTAAACATTTAACTTTACTCTAAGGGCTGCTTGTTTATTTCCAAAAATTAATCTCTAATAGCTAGTATGATTAAGTTAATGATACAATTGCTGGCTGGGGGATGCTATTGGCTTTTTTAAACTTTTCACTCCTTTTATCCTTTTGCTTTACGAATCTAAATTTTCAATTTATTACCTTATCTGTTGCAGAGAAATGGTCATGTGTCATCTGATGTTGTAGTTGATAGAAAGGGTGACACCTCTGAAGCCCTCTCACTGGCTTTGCAAGAGAAGGTTTTATGTACTTATAATTATCCACTCTATTTGGATTTACTTATAATCTTACCGTTTTATCTATTTTACTTGAGGATACTGTATGTGCAAGTGGTATCTTGTTGTATATACTACTATTTTTTCATACTATGGTTTCTTTGCCAGGTTGCTGCATTATTGCTCTTATCACAGCAGGAAGAAAGACATCTACTGGAAAGCACGAGGGAGACATCACTTTCATTTTTCTGTATGCTGCACTTTTGCTCTTAGTCTAATTTCTAATTCTATATATTGACAAAAGATAACCTCTTCAAGATGGAAATCTCACATATTATTGTCTTCTTATGTACTTTAGAATCTCATCAGTAGTTTTTCAAAAGAATAGTCATTTTATTAACTAGATATATCAAATTTGAAGGATAATCATAATTTTGATTGCTCTTAGTGTCTGGATTAGAACTATGTCAATTAATAGTCAAAAGCCTGTTATATTATACAAGCTTTTTCATTTTCGTATGATATGTCTTGCAGTGTAGATAGACAGTAATCGTTGCTTCTCAGTTCAAGATAATGACTAGTTAAAATTAAATAACAAACTGTTTTAGTAACCACGGTAGAAAAAGTAACTGAATTCTAAAGTTTTGCTGCATGTACAAGTATTTCCCAAAACCAAGAGCAATTCTTGGCTGGAGCTTTACATACATCTTGTTTGGAAAGTAATTATGTTCCTCTCTTAGCTTGTGAAAAAGGTTTCCTTATATTTCTGCTCTGCCTGCTTTGCTATGCTTGACATCTTTTTGGAATTATTTTTAAGATGTGATTTGATCTGTTTAAAACACAATGACAAAAGGTTTCTGATAAAAGTTAATGTTCAGAATCATCTTTTTCTGTAGAGATGGTGGAGCTGTAGAATAATTTTGGTCATTACTTAAGTTCAAATTTGACTGAGTTTTCTCTACATATTTGTTTTCATTATAGTGTGTTTTGTTGGCGTCAGTAGCAAATATACTGCTGTTTAAGTATGCTTACACATGTTTCTGGTCTGTACAGATATATCTTTAAGTGTTAGAAACATCTTGGAAGATCTTGAGCTTAAAAATGCTGTAAAAGCATTCAGGTGAGCTAGTGATTAAGAGGATTTAACTCCCATACTAATTATGGCTTTGAAATTGAACTAATTTGACTTGAATAACCAACAATTTGTACTTGTTCGTTCAATCTATAAGTTTTTATGCGCTATCTCATCTTCTTAGGAACACGCTGATTGATGAATCTTAATTTATGTTATCTGAATTAGGTGTTACTATAAACAGGGTGACAAAGCCAGAGTGATTCAAGTATTGCTGTTTATGTCAGGAGTGAATACGCTGCTTCAAACACTTATTGGGACAAGGCTTCCTACCGTGATGGGTCCATCTATTGCTTTCACCCTGCCAGTGTTGTCAATCATCCATGACTACTCTGATGGAAGATTTGCATATGAGCATGAGGTATTGAAATTGAAACAAAATTAATGAATTTGTGGTGCAATATATTGTTCGAGTTGTTTCCAACAGTTCTGGAGTGGAAGCATGCACTTTGTAGTAAAATAGATTTGTTTCACCCCAACTTAAATTTTGTCTATTTTTCAAATTTATGTTTCCAAAATTTGTTGTAAGTTATTGCTACCAGGAACTCTGTTCTTCATAACCTAATGTTAGAAGAAACATATTTTTAAAAAAGATCACTTCTGTCCTTAATGGTTTCACTTTTTATTGCCTTGTGTTGTTATTTTCTATCTATGTTACCTTGGCATTCATGTTTCTCCAATCTCCACTGTATGTTATGATGGCTATGATGTGACTGCTTGCAGAGGTTTTCCCACACCATGAGAACTATTCAAGGATCACTAATTGTTTCATCATTTGTCAACATCGTGCTTGGGTATAGTATGGCCTGGGGTAAATTAACAAGGTAACTTTGGCAAGTTTTAAACTTCACATCATTTTAAAAAATTAAAAAAATAAATCTTTATTGCTTAAAGCTAAAGCCCTTTGGCTTCTTGCTTACAGTCTGACGCCTATTTAAAAAAGTTAATTGGATCACATAACTGGGTTTTCTACTTGACCATCTTTCCTTTTGCTGCCTCCAGATTCTTTAGTCCCATTACCATTGTACCAGTGGTTTGCATGGTCGGTCTTGGTCTTTTCTTGAGGGGCTTCCCACTGGTAATTCCCTCACTGTGGCCTTCTTAGATCTGGTGGCTCTAAAAATTTATTGCTAATGAAGATTATTATTTTACATTGCATGCTCTATAATAGCTGGGAAATTGTGTGGAAATTGGCCTGTCTATGCTAATTCTAATGGTGGTTTGCCAACAGGTGATACAATGGCTTCCAATTCTCACCATTACTACTATTATATTAATGTTCTTTATAAATGTAAAAAAGCCTTATGCTTGGTGCAGTATTTGAAGCGTATACATCGGGAGGCCTATTTTATAGTTGAGAGGTTTGCTTTGCTTTTATGCATTGCAATTGTTTGGGCTTTTGCTGCTATCCTCACAGTTGCTGGTGCTTACAACAATATTCCAGTGCAGATGCAACAAAGTTGTCGGACAGATCGTTCTTTCCTTATGTCATCTACTCCTTGGTATTGTCTAGATGATTTTTGTTTTCCTCTTGTTATTTGAATTGGAATTTCCCTGAAAAAATGTCATCTTTCTTGTGACACATTAGTTGATATTGTTTCTAATCTAGGATTAAGATTCCGTACCCTTTTCAGTGGGTACTCCCATATTCAGAGCAAGCCATGTGTTTGGGATGATAGGAGCAGCACTTGTTACATCTGCGGAGGTGCAATTCCTATTTTAAAGGATTTGGAAATTTGACATTAAATTTATATTTTTATATGTTTTAAAATTTTGACCCACTTTAAGTCGTGGATAGAATTCAAATAAATTATATATCTTTAATGCTACAATCTAAAATATAATCTGATTGTTTCCTTGATAGTTTATCAGAGTTGTGGAGAAATTTGCTTTTTGAACAATTGCTTTCTTGCTTTCTTATATATTCAATGCAGTCAACAGGGACATTTTTTGCTACATCAAGGCTTGTAGGTGCTACAGCCCCTCCAGCACATGTCTTTAGCCGAAGTATTGGCCTGCAAGTCTTGCCACGGATAGCTCCTTCTTTTCTTTTTTATCGCTCTATAATTTCTTTAATTCATATGCAATGAATTCCTGTCATTAATTTACTATTTAGAAAACAGGAAAATATGTGTGTCTTTTTCAAGTGCAGGGTGTTGGCATGCTAATTGAAGGGATTTTTGGTTCCCTTGTTGGTACAACTGCATCCGTGTAAGAGAGCAATGCCTTTCATGAATTTATATTTATATATTTCTCCCTAGTTTTTGAGCTCATTCCATTTCAACAGTCCCTTAACATAAACTAAGCAAAAATGACATTGACAGGCTGAATCAAAGCAATTAGAAAATTCTTTTTACTTAACGGCTGATTGATATTGCAGGGAAAATGTTGGCCTTCTTGGACTAACGCACATAGGCAGTAGAAGAGTTGTGCAGATTTCAACTGCTTTCATGAGCTTTTTCTCCATATTTGGTTTGATATTCCATTCCATTTCACAAGTAGTTGCACTCAATTTTTATTTTTATTTTTTTAATTTCATTGTATTTACTGTGTTATGTTTCTCAGGGAAGTTTGGAGCATTCTTTGCATCCATTCCTTTGCCAATATTTGGTGCCATATACTGTGTTCTATTAGGGATTGTTGGTGAGTGATTGTTCACTGTGTTGTTTCTTGTCTTTTAATTGTTTCCCTTCTCCTTCTTCAAATGGAATGCTCATTAGATCAATTCTCATTTTTTGCAGCTGCTGTTGGGATTACTTTCATACAATTTGCAAATTGTAATTCCCTGAGAAACATCTATGTTTTGGGACTTTCTCTTTTCTTTGGAATATCAATCTCTCAATATTTTGTCCTGAACACCTCCGGAGATGGCCGTGGACCAGTAAAAACAGATGGTGGATGGGTAAGTTACATGGACAACACTTTTTGTTTCTATTCATTTTTTCATTTTTTGATTCTATTAATTTAATTTATTTTGTGTGTATATATATGTTGATTCTTTTGTTTCTGGGTGTTGGTGTGGATTTGCTTGCGTAGACTAGACATCGAAGGGGCTTTTGGCTAGATCTCTTGTTTATATGGTATGCTATTTGTTTATGTTGGGAGAAATACATATATAAATTTGTAATGCCACATTCAATAGTCTTTATCTATAAACTCAAATGTTTTTTTCTTGGTCATGTTGTATTGACAAGTTTATAATGATAAGTTAGGATATGTTTGAACATGGCAGAGTAGAAGTTGATGATTAATTAGGTACTCAACAATTGTTTTCCATATCCATATGTTCTCTCCGTGCTGTAAGCTATAACTGTGTCAAGCTTCTATTATTCACATAAATTACTCCTCTAAAAACTATCTTAATGAAAAAAAAAACTGTGCCTAAGTTCAAACTATTAAGTTTTTGATGGAGCAAATTTTGGGCTTAAAATGGTTTATGCTTCTGCTATTGTATTTTGGGGTCCCTCTCGTTGCAGGATGGCTTTCTGAAGTTATTAAATTGCCAGGCATAGAGTGTTTAGATTCATGTTTCATTGACAAAACTTTTATTTTCAGCAATTCCTTGTGTTAGAGTTTCAAGTCCAATTTTGCAAATATGCAGATATCTACAGGGGAGAATTTTCACATTTTCACATATTATGCAAATCTTTCTTTAATAAATTATTTTTTATTATTAGAAGACATATTAACATTTTTCAGAAAATATTTGTGTGCATGAACTAGATTCTACATATATAATTGATTATATCATTTATGATGATCTTTTAGGGTTGTTGCTGCTACTTGAGTATGGATTTGATGGGTAAGATTGTTGCTGCTTTTAGGGCATGAATTTCTGGTTGTGTTTTGCTAATGTGGGATAAATTGTTGCCAATTTCTGGAAACAATATTTTGTTTCAACTGGAGAAGTAGGGGACTGATTTGATATCATAGTAGCAATTTCAGATTTTGGCACTTTGTAGGACAGTATCTAAAATCTTTTAAAATTCTGGCCGCTTGTTTGAGAAATGGGTCATTATTTTAGGATTGATCTTCACAATAGAGACCAAAATGAGACCTATTTTTGCCTTCTGAAATGGCAGTTTGAATTCGAGATTCATGCATGATTTTTAAATTTGTGCCAAGCATTTTGATGATTCTACTGTATATTGGCTTTTCATGTTTATGAAGTACACACATGAATTATCTAGATTCTGAAAGAAATATATCTTAAATTTGGCAGATACATTATTAAATTCTCTAGTCAGATTCATGCTATTTTTTATTGATAACTTCGTTTATATGTTAGGTCATCTTCTCACAGTTTTATCGTGTTGGTTGCTATATAAGTAGTTAATTCATTTTGTGTATTTGTAATGTACAGCCAAGTGAATCCAATACATTTGCTGATATAGAGGCAGTTTATCAGTGTCTTCAGACTTAATTCTATAAGGATAGTCAGTTGGCAGTGGGCCAACACTGCACTTGGCATCAAAATTGCCAAGGTTAAGAGGTGTTGTTCTGCATAGTGGCGCATTCTTTCTGGCCTTCGTGTACTCTTGCCATGTGAAGTTCACATTTTGCTTTGACATTTATATGGTAAGGATCAATCATGATCGGTATTGTTTGTAATAATTATATGAATCATGATCAGTTGGCATCTCATGTGTACTGATATGCTCTGTTTGATTGCCAGTTAGAATGGCATATTGACTGCTAAATTATGTTTGAGCCCTAGAGTTTATGCTATTGCTGTTGCAATGTTTGAGCTAGTTATTGTTCTAATATATGTAGAATATCAACAAAATAATCTTGATATGTTGTATTCTTGCTAATATAATAGGTAACAGAACTGGTAGGCATGCATTGGAACGATTACACATACTTTTAATAGAACTGGTAGGCATGCATTCAACCATTTTTCAAGGGCTGCTATGACAATGAAATTAGAAAAAAAACCAAGGGCTAACATGGCCTTGCATGTCAATATCTTTTCTCAACTGTAAGAAGCAATTAAAGTTTGATAATAGGTTGTTTTCAAGTGCTGCATTCTATATAAAATCCCATATATTCTTATAATTCTATTTGTATTGTGTTTAAGCTTTTCTTTTATGTGTACATGATCTTAAACATAAATTTTTATTTATTTTAAAGTTTTATAAAATTATTATGTTTTCAAGAAAGACTATATAATATAAATAATTTTTTTAAAATATATATATATATATATATATATATTCATACTTGACGGTCCAAAACATTCAAATATGATAATTAGGAAAAAAAATACTATTCTAAAAAACTTGACAATAATAAACAATCAAATATGAGCCAAAAAATTTTGGGATACTGGACAAGTATTAATAAATAGTAAAATATGAGCCAAAAATTCTGTCATACTTGACAGTATCCAAACGGACAAGTATTAATAAACATCAAATATGAGCCAAAAATTTTGTCATACTTGACAGTATCCAAACGGACAAGTATTAATAAACAGTCAAATATGAGCCAAAAATTTTGTCATATTTGACAGTATCACAATGGACGAGTATTAAAAATACCATTTTACAATAATATTTGTCTGTCAAAAAAAAGTCAAATATTATTCTATGCTCACATACTTGACGGTTAAAAGCAATCAAATATGAAAAAAATCGACCGTTAGGTTCATAATATTTGACTGTTACTGTCAAATATTATTAACAATAATTTAAAAATTTCAACCATTAATTTTGTCATATTTGACGGTTTCTGTCAAATATTTCTTCCAGAAACCGTAAAAAAATGCCAAAAATTGAATTCCAATAGTATATAAACTTGACTACTTTGTAAGAGTCAAATATGTTATAGTGAATATTTGACTGTTTGACCAATTGTCAACTATTATCATATTTGACGGTGACATATATGACATGCAATAACCGTCAAATATTTGTTTTTTTCTTGTAGTGTTATGCACATGTGGCTTATTTCATCTTCTTTAAATAAATAAGATGATTTCATTCATGATAGTTGTATATTAAGACAAAGTAAGAGGGAGGAGAATGCAGTTGCATTTCCTTCAAACACGGGGCATGGGGGTAGGATTACATAATTTGTTCTTCAACAATAAAATAAACTATACTAGTAACACTTCAAATATAAAATATTCCATACAGTCATTCACAATAAATCATATATTCGGGTATCAAATATAAATAATCAATGCGAGATTCAATAGATAATGAATTTCTCACCACCATACGTCAGTCTATTCAATGTCTATCTTTCATGGTATCAATCAACATGCATTCAATTATTCTAAGTGATAATCCCTCACCACCAATGTGAGTCCACCACCACTTTATGGCATCATACAATTAGACATGGTATATTCATACATTTATTCAAAACAAATCAATTAAAATTCAACACAAAGCTACAATCTAGGATCATGGCACTTCTACTTAGATTTGATATTTCTTATCATGGCTTTCTAGTCTAAGCATATCAATTCTAGCGAATTCATAATAATCATAGTGAATCATGGCATTCCCAGCCTAATTCTATCAATCAATATAAATCATGACTATTCTAGCCTAATTCAAGCACTTAAAGGCAAATGAGGTAATTCATACCTATTATATGCTATTTCCTAACATGCTTCAAATTAATTGCAACTTTTCCTAGCATAATTTTAATTATGTACTAATTAAGCATGGTTCTAAACATGTTCTCCTAAGCATGATTCTAAGCATTCAAAAAGAAAATAAAATCCTATCATTATTCTAAATAAAGAAAGGAAAGTAGACTTATCTCGACACGCTTATCCATCTAGCAAAACAAACAAGGGTTAGAATAATTCATAATAACCTTAAACATGCTTCTAAGCATAAAAATAAATCTCACTCATGCTTATTCTAAGCAAAAATAAACCTAAACATGCTTATTCTAAAACAAGAAAAGTAAAGAAGAACAAAGGAGGGAGAAGAGAGAACTGCTCTCAGGACCTACCCTTTCTGAGTTTAGAGCAATATAAGTTACCCAAAAAATATTAAACTAGAAAAGATTCCTTGAATTCTCAAGTGTATCTTCAAGAGGGAGAAGAGATGATTTTGATGCGTGAATGAAGGTGAGGAGAATGGGTGTTTATATAGTCAAGGGTAGAAGTTAAAAAAGGAATGAAAAAGCAAAAAAAGGAGGGTTTCAATTGAAATTTTCCAAATATATAAGGACAACAGTCGGTTGTCTATTGGAAGACCATCGGCTAGCACTCTAACAACGCCCGTTATACCCTTCAAATTTGTATTTTTTCAATGTAGTCCCTTTTGACCTTTAGCTATTCGATTGCACGTAACTCTTTAAGTTTAACTCTGATTTGTGATCTATAAAATTTTGTGATAACTAGACATCTGTAGCTTCACAAAGGTATATGACTCATCACCATATTCCTTTTGGATTAATTTCTATGATTTTTTGAAATCACATATCAGTTTTTAAAGCTTTTGATCCATTTCTTCTCACCTTTCTCCTTTTGCTTTCAAGGGCATTTTGATCTCCTTCATTGCTCGACATTAATCTTTATTTCATCATCTAACCTCAAAAAATCAAGTGTCTACACTTGTGCTTCTAGACAATTGAAGAAATATGATTAAAATATCTTACTGATGATCTTAAACTTGTAGCAGTTGTATTTGCTTTGACGACTTGGAGGCATTACTTATATGGGGTAACATGTCAGATTTATATAGATCATAAAAGTTTAAAGCATTGTTCACTCAAAAAGAATTAAATCTTGTGGATTGAATTAATAAAAGATTATGATTGTACCATTGATTAGCACCCTGGTATAGCTAACATGGTGAAAGATGCATTGAGTGGGAAATCTTCAAGTTCCATGGATTGCTTACATGTTTCTCATCTTCCTTTGCATTTTGACTTGAGATCCTTGGGAATTGGTCTAACTATTGGTATTTAGGAGCATTGTTGGCCAATTTTAAGGTCAATTTTGTTGGATTGAATTCGACAGGACGATTTTGTTTGATTGAATTCGACAGGACGATTTTGTTTGATTGAATTCGACAGGACATTTACTGTTATCTCCATTTTGTTCTATTTTGAATATATGAATTCAATAAAAGTTAAATGGTAATGTTGAACACTAAACCTACTAGTTTAAGCTTTAGATGAGTAATTTCTTAACGTAGTAGACATGAAGGAGATATTAGTGTCTTATAAGTTAAATATTAATGTTGAGTCCATATCTACTGAGGTAGCATTCAATAAAAGTTAAATGGTAATGTTGAATACTACACCTACTAGTTTAACCTTTAAATGAGTTTTTCTTAAAATAGTAGACATGAAGGAGATATTAGTTTATTATAAGTTAAGTATTAGAATAATGTTAGACTTACAATATTTATACAATATATATTTTACAACATCACGTAACAATTTACATAGCCAAAATTTACTGGAGGAGGAAAAAAATGGATGAGGGAGATTATATCTCCAATAATAGGATTTTGCCATTTAGACTGTCACATCATATTGTAAAATTTATGTTGTATAATTATTATAAGTCTAGCATTATTATAAATATTAATGTTGAGTCCATGTCTACTTGCGTAATATTCTAGATATAAGGTCATTTCTTACAAAACTAATCCTATAAGCATTTATTATATGTTTTCTTTTAGGTTGCACTACTTGTCTTTGCCCCTGCGTCACTTTCGGCCAAAATGCGGAGATCATAAATAGAGGAAACACGTGTAAGTAACTATACATTCAATCTCTTACACTTACCAAATACCAAACAAGTTAAATTGAAAAAACCAGCCGAAGCCTATCTAACAATCATGTACAAGTTTACCAAACAACGATTTCTCCTAATAAACTCTTTCCTTAAGAATTTAATTGCATGCACGCAGCTTGTGGTTTCTCTGCCGCTATGTATTATCTTGTTGCGCACGTTCAGTGTCCATGTTTGCACACATGCGCATACCGGACCAAGTTAAGAGCTCTTTCCACGAGTTGAATGAAGATCCATATATGCTGATTGCTGCGTTCATTTTTGTTGCCATTGGTGTGCAATTTGTCAAAAGTATAGGGAGCTTAAAAATCGTGGACTCGATCCTTCAATTGGTAATTAAAACTTTAACCTGTAGCGTATGAAATTTGCATCCTATTATTTATTTGTCTAAAAGAGTTCACTCCTTCGTATGCCGCAAATATATTCCTGCAAAATCTACATCAAGAATTCTCTAGCTACCCGAAAGATTTTCTAAAAAGAAGCACAATCCTTTAAAGAGAGATTAATTAACATGAATATTATCCCCTTTTTTTTCCATGTTTACTCTGGATGGCAAATGCTGAGAAATTGAACCGAGGTGGACTGTCAGCACCCCCGGCTGTTGTGCCTGGCATAACTTGTTAGGGATCTCATTCTTGGTTAATCATGGAAACATGTGATTCTGTAGTGTTCTTTCATTCCACAAGTCATGTATTTTTTTTTTATTTATAAGAGTTGGCATATAATACTTTCATTTATGTGTGTACGTGGCTTTAATTTCTTGTTCTAGAGTCAAGTTTCTATGTGGAATATGCACTGCGACGTTTTAATATTTTTTGAAACACATCAATGCAATGCTATAATTGGTATTCTAGTGTATACAATTATAGGGCTACATGTATTTGTATCGAGATCCACAATTTTTTGCTTTTATTTGTTTATTTTTTTTGGTACTTCTTTTTTTAAATACCGACATCAATATTTTTAAACAAATGGTTGAATCATAACAAGCTGCAAGTTGACTTGCATTCTAGCAAGTTCGGTGACCAACTCGCTTATATACATTTTGTTTTTCTTTCCCAGATCCATCAACTAATGGCACATCAAGGAAATTAAGTTTAATACTAATGGCTTAACCTTTATGAGCTCTTATCTTTTTCTTGAAGAGCTAGAGTGATGGCACATTATATCCTATCGAATTTGGTAATAATAAGTATGACTAAATTCTTTTCGTAAATTTTTCTTTTGGCCTAGCCTAGATTTTGTAAAAAAAAAAAAAAAGTATATTATCTACGAAATACCACAAAAACTTTCATGTAGGTTTTCTGAATTTGTCCCTCATATAATTTATTTATCTAATAGGGAAATCCGACACAAGCGTTGCGACAAGAAATTTAGACATCATGGACCAACGTACAGATAGGAAGATCCATAAACAACAGAAACCCAACACACCCTTGATAAAAATAGTTACATATTAAAACACAAGATAATTTTAATTATGGGCGTAAGTTAACAAGGTTTATACATTTGTCTAAGTTGTTTCGCCACATGATCCATTGTGGGTCTATCCTCCGGAGATGAATTGAGACATTGAAGAGCAAGCTCTGTAAGAGCTTCCAATTGCTCCACTTTTTCAGGAAATGTTCCATCTCCAAAAATAATGGAATCATATATCTCATTAAGCGTGTTCTTTTGATAATGTTTTATCACATCACTAACCAGAGGAACATATTGACCAAGGTCTTCAAGTCGAGAACGATTAACTATTTCCCGTCCAGTCAAAAGCACAAGTAGCAATCCACCAAAACTATAAACATCACACTTCTCACTGCAATCATTTGTTCCAAAATACTCAGGTGCCAAAAATCCCGGCGTCCCCTTCCCCTTCATGACGCTACCTTTTATGTGGGTTTTACCTTTTGGAATAGATTCCGATAACGAGAAATTAAAGAGTTTGGGAACATATTGTTCATCCAATAAAATATTATATGGCCTAACATCTCTATGGACGAGCGGCTCAGGGAATCCCAAATGAAGATATGCCAAAGCATTGGCAATCTCCATTGCAATCTTTAATCTTTGTCCCAATAATAAAGGCTCAAAATTTTGTTGATGAGTACCGTAAATATGATCAGCAAGAGTTCCATATTCCGCCAATTCGAAAACTATAATGGGAATATTAGTCTCCAAGCAGCATCCAATCAACTTTAAAATATTTTTGTGGCTCATTCGTGATGGAAACACAATGTTTTTAAGCCAATATTCAAATCCGTTAGAGTTGCCTTCCTTATCTCCACACTTCATAACAGAAATTGGACGGCCTAGCAGAAAACCTTCATACAATATATGGCTAGAATCTTTTGCTATCACTTTGCCATAATTGTTTGTCGCCCTTTCAAGTTCTTCAGCAGAGAAGTCGCGAATTGTATTATGTTTCCCATTACAAGAGACAATCAACCTCCTTAATAAAATTTGGCCGTTTCTCAGAAATGTTGCATTATTTACCTCTTTCCCATACTTGTGTTTTCTAATGAACGAACTCATTATCTATCCTATATATATTCACAAACAAATGAAACGCTATTAGTATCTAAAATAAAGCATATGATTTGGAGCCAAAACGAAACAATTCATATTTTATAATTGACCAAGATAACCATATAATAATGTAATAAGAACATAAAATGCAAACATATAATATGCTAACTATTACTGGAGACATAGAAAGTAGATTTATATGCACATAGACCCACTGTTTGATTATTGTTTGCTTATTGAGCTCACAAAGAGGATATTGCAGAGGAGGATGTACCTGTGGATGGTCAACGACGGAGTAGAAAAATGTAAAGGAAAATTGAGGCCTGAGTTCGGCGATAGCTGTCCAAATATATATAATACATAATTTGACATGCAGGTTTAATTTGTCAACATTTTTTATGACAAAATCGAAGGAAATAAAAATACGTCTCCCAAATATGGGAATAGGACGTACATACAACTAATCTTTTAACATTTCAAATAAAGAGAGCAAAAAATAGTTGTCTGACGATTGATATGTCATATTGCTTTGAATGTTTAAACGCCATGTTGATTCATTTTGGAGAATATAAACGACATGCTGTTCATTTGTAACATTCATCATTACAAGAGGTAACTAACTTTGCTAATAAGTAAATTTACATAATAAGGAAAAGAACTCGGCGACTAAAGAGGACGTACCTTGTTGATGATCAATTTAGGAATTCAATATGCAACACGTGAGAATGAGTATATAAAACCATGAATTCTAAAGCTCTCTGCAATATATACAAGCTGATGAAGAGGAGAATTTAACGAATATATGACAAAGCGGTTTCGAAAAAAAAAAAAACGATGTTTCGTAGAAGTTTATATGCAATAAAAGTCTTAATATTAGTCCATCATAAACTCTGTCTTTTTCTAATGTAAGATTCCGTGTAGAACCCGCCCTCCCCACCCAACTTAATCAGAATTTGCTGATCTAGACAACTCCCACGTAAACCATGGATGGAGATGTCGCAGTTGATTCGTGACCTACTATTTGGATTAATATGATATTTCTAAATCGTTTTTATATATCAAGTAGGTTGACGAAAGTTTGAAAAACAGGAATATCCGTGCCATATTCTGTTACTTGGCGTGCTGTTTTGCCTATCCGTATAGTTTTTGCATAAAATTTTCAGATTATTATTATTATTTTCTGTTTCATATTTTTTCTTTTTACATACAGATTTTTCGTCTTTGTTAATCTTTTAACTTTCTAGATCAGGCCATAAGTCTAATAATTCAGTGGTCAATGCAGAAAAAAATTTAAAAAAAAAATTAAGGAAACAATTAGAGCAGATTGCACAAGAATAGTCAACGCAAAAATCCCACGTGTAACAATCAATAGAAGAATAGTCAAAGTAGAACTCTAGTTATTAATTTGTTTTATGCTTTTATAAACAGAGACTAATCAACCAGGAAAAGAACCCACTAGAAGCATGGAGGCATCAAAAGAAATGGATCGACTATCCATTAATAACTTGGTCTCTTAGCCTCAAGATGCATTAACGTTTATAAATAGAAATAAAGAGTTGTAAATCGTTTCTTTCTTCCGCTTGTTATTTTAAAGCTTACAACTGCAGTTGTTATAAGAAATAAAGACATGAAATGCCTAGAAAATAACATATGCAGTTGTTATAAGAAACAAAGACATGAAATGCCTAGAAAATAACATGTGGAAAGTCTGCAAACAACAAAGGTCCCTTCTTTTAGATGACATAAAATAATTTGAGTGTATTTAATAATTTGAATCGTGAAAATAAATTAAGATATTAAGGAGAAGAGATGTACAATCATTAATCGGCCTTAATTTAAAATGCTAATTTGTTTACACCTATCAACATAAGTAGGTAGGTTTTGTATTTTTAATAAAGAATTGTATTGTAACTATTGAAACTTGAGGAACTATAAAGAGATTTAAAATTTCAGGAGGGGCTGGGGCCCTCTTGGGTCCCATGTCGGTCCGCCTCTGCATACAGCGGTTGCTCAAATGAGAGGAATAGAGGTGGTTGTGAATTGATGGTGCAAGCATGCTACATGCAGTGGAGGACGTGAATCATTCAACAATGGTTCACTGGTTGTGCATGCACCGATGCAGGTGAGGTGAGGCCTTGAGCGTGCATGACAACATGAGGCGTGGGAAGGTTGGGTTCAATTCGATTGAATTGATTAGATAAGGGTTAAATTCAGGTTTCCCTTTTTTTGTTTTATGAGTTTTTATTTAAAAATAAATTGATAATTAATAATTTTATAATTGAATTGGTTTTGAGTTGGGTTGGGCTGTAAGTGTTAGAATATATTAGAAAATTAGATTGGGTTTGGGTTGGATGTAAGATATCACAGTTGAATTTGGCCTATATAATTACAAATGTATATAATTCGAATTAATTGAAATTTTGGTTTATTTCGGGCCTAGGAGAATGATCCCCACCCCTTGCTCGACCTAGGCAGTCCCTGAAAAATCTCCTCCCCATCCTCGGCCTAAATTCTCAGGTCTTGCTAGGCCATGGAGTCAAGTACCCGACCCTACCTATGTACAATTGCGATCCCAAGTGAACTGCTAATATTTGGAGTTAATGTATAAAGATTTATCTCTTCTTGTTCAACAAGAGCAAGAAAGATGAGATGGTAAGCATATAAAAAATAAGAGAGATAAAAATATTCTATCCAAAAATTTCATAAAGGCTTAACGTAAAAAAATTCTAGAGTTTTAGGGGTCTATATGTAAAGCTTACCCATAACTAATATTTTAAAAGTAGGGTTTACTAGTTTTTCCTAATTAACTTATAAATTATCCATTCAATCAAAGATTCCATATTGTCACATCCAAATAAATAAATAATTAAATCATTTCTCTTGCCCTTCATTTTCTTTTTCTCCCCGTTCGTTGGGAAAAAGTTATAATTGTAAAGAATTTTAAATTTAGGTCTTGTTAATTCTCAGTTTGGATAAAAGATGAGAAGATGGAGTTGACAACTGTGGGATTTGAACCCGCGCCCTTTCGAGCAAGAGCCTAAATCTATCACCTTGGACTGCTCAGCGAAACTGTTGTCTATTAATAAATAAAAAAGTACATATACTGTTCTCACATGGTAGGATAACAACTACTCTGCTCAGAAGATTTGTTTCACCAAATCATATTATATACTGCAAGATTTTGGGATCCGCGCTTTCAGGACAAAAAGGAACATCACCAGTCCACGGCATATATTAATGCCTCCACGAAATACAAAGCATCATGTTTCTAGTTCCAAGTCCTCGGCAAGCTCCTCAGACTAGCAACTAGGGGTACTAGTAGTGTGGTAAGGGAGTGCTTCTCTCCCTAGAATAACAATCAACTAGTTACAAGTCTTCAACCAACTTCTTATATTAGTGCCCAGGGGGGCTAGTGTAGAAGGAAAATATTAGTCACCATGAAAAAGACTAAAAACCCTAGACTGATAACTTAACATCATTTTATAAATTCTTCCACCAAGTTTGAAGGTACCACTTGCCCAACTTAGAAGGTATCTAACAAAGTACCAGATTCCAAGCGCAAGAAAAGAAGGGAACAACACGTTCTTGCATGTCAAATATGATTATAGGAAAAAGAAAGTGGTCCCTATCTGTATATCAACCTACGCAGGCCAACCTGTAAAATTTGGTTTTGTCGTCGTTTATCTGCATGTGTCTATAGATCAACAATATGGCTAATCAAGCATCGATAGCGACTTGGCTTAATGATTAAGGAAGGAAATCTGACCACTCATCCAATGTGAAATGCGCGGACTAGATTATTCACACATGCAAAGAAAACAACATAACAGTAATAATTATGGTTATGTAGGGTAGGAGACTCAAACATGGAAACCTAGGTAGCCTTCATTCTAGTTGAGGATCCTAGGAATCTATCCTAGCAATTCGTGTGACCCAACAAGGAAAGGGGTTTTTTTACTACCTCTCGAACAGTTCATTGAGTCCTTCTCGTTGTATGCTTCACCAGTAAAGACCGTCTGTAGAAAACTCTATTCCTTATCCCTTTGATTTTCATCAGTTTTCACCATGACTCTAGCCGACTTGAGTGTCAAAGGGTTTATGTTGAGGAACTCTCGGTCCCTTTTAATGTAGTTCTCATCTTACAAGTCTGCATGGTGAAAAAGGTGATCTAAGAGGAAGCAGTCTTGTCTAGTAAAGAAAAACCCATTTCTGCCGAGAAGACGAGTCTTATATTATATCCGAAGATACATTAGCCCTTAGTGGCACGTGTACCGCTATCATTAGTGTTGATTTTTACGCATCAACAATGTTTTATTAAAATATATATCTATTGCAAAACCAAAAGTTTAACCATTCAATAAGATGCAAAATCAATGCCAAAAGGTTTTGAAATTTGATCGTCGACTGAACTCCTTTAAACGTGGACTACTATTTTTAATTTACATTATTGTTTTCTTACCCCATAGATGATCTTGAATCCTTCTGGTCAACTCATGAAGCTATAGTTTTTTTTAAAGCTAAAACTACAAATATATGTGATGCAAATTAGTGTCTAGTAGGACCATCCTTCCTTCTATATCAGATTTGTATTTCTAATTAGCCATCAATTTCAACCTAGCTGAATTCAAAATTTTATCCACAAAATATTGAAGTTATCCCTAGATCAGCTCCTTCTAGTCAGGCACCAAAAGCTATGATTCCTTAAAATCCTGTTATGGCACATGTAGCTGTTGACAGTACCAAGCCAGGGTAGTGGTTTACCAATCTATGTAACAATTCCTCCATCTGTAAGGCCCCACAATATTGATAAATCTTTTTTTTTTTTTTGTATCTTCTTCTTCCTCCGTTTCTTTCTTGGGTTTAGTTTCAAAAGGTTTGATACCTTTAAATTATGCAACTTTTTCTTTTGATTTAAACAAGAAGTTGACAGTTATTTGCATTTTATTCTATTTTAATAAACATATGAATTTAATAAAAGTTAAATGGTAATGTTGAACCTGCACCTAATAGTTTAAGCTTTTAGGTGAGTAGTTTCTTAATATAGTAGAGGTGAAGGTGATACTAGTGTGTTAAAAGTTAAATACTAAAGTTGAGTCCACATCCACTTGCTTAACTAATCATATAAGCATTTAATATATGTCTTCTTCCTTTCTTCTAGGTTGTATTACTTGTCTTTGCCTCTGCATCACTTTTGGCCAAAATACAGAGATCATAGATAGAGGAACCACATGTAAGTAACTATACATTCAATCTCTTCAACTTTACCAAATAGCAAACGAGTTAAATTAAATCAACCAACCAAGGCTTATCTAACAATCATTTACCAAACAGAGATTTCTCGTAATAAATTCGTTTCTTGAAAATTTAATTGCCTGTATGCAGCTTGTGGTTTCTTTACTGTTATCTATTATCTTTTTGCGCACGTTTGGTGTCCATGTTTTTACGTGTGCATATTGGATCAAAATTAATTTATTACGATCAATATCGTGATGCCTTATCCAAGTATTAATTTTTTGTCCAATCAAAAGTTGCTTTGCATGAAATTTGAAACTGCAGACTTATGACGTGAATATATAGGATCTATAAATCAATATATTTGATGACGTATCAGATGATAAAGAAATAAAAATAATTAGAGATTTATTAGTGGGAATTCATAAGAGTATGCTAATTGTATTTTGATAAAATCTTAGGTTTATTTTTATCTTATCTTTAATGGTAGTTTAAATATAGATGCTTCAGTAATTTAATTTTCTATTAAAATTAGGAGAAATACTTATGTACTGCCGGCATACTTGACACGACCCACCATTAGCTAAAACGAGCGAATCGTGCCTAAAACTGTACTAAGAGAACAACTTATTAAAATGTGCTATTTTAAGAAAGTTTGACAGAGTCTCCTTGCATGTTGGACTAAACCCCCTGGCAAAACACATAATTTTTAACACTTCTATAATATTTCATACACCACAAACTTCTTCTTCGGACCTTAAGTCGTCCAATAAAACATTTGTCTCCCAAAATAGCTAACATAGCTGATGAGCACTTAAATGTGTATGTTTAATAAGAGCTTAATTCATCATGTTACATAAATAGTGTCATTAAATTCCTCAACCTAAGCATATGTGTAGTCTTTGCATCTTTTGAATTAGTTTCATCTTAATTTCAGTTTTTATTACAAGTTCAGTAAAATTGGCATAACTTCCTATTTATAGATCAGAATAGCACAAATCTTGATTTGGTGGAAAGCTGATTAAATTGCCTACAAAATTGTATTTCACAAGGATCATGAAATTCGAGTGTCTAATAGACCAAAAATAGGCTTGAACCAAACCATAGTCTCGGCCCAGCCTGACCATGTCTCCGTATTTTGATCGTATCTATTAAAACACGAATCCAAATCATATGATTCAAGATGTTCTAAAAAGCTGAGAGAAATATATACAACTTTTATGCAGACATGTTATTACAGTTCTAAATATTTTGGTGCCAAAATCGGTGGTCAAAGTCAGTGCATATGATGATCCAAATAGTCAACAATATATTTTACAATTGTTTCCTTGTAATTTTACAAGTTTGCCCTCAAATATATATATAAATAGAGGTGTATTGTGACCCATTAGGGCCTCTTGGATGGGATCTCCTCTGTGTTTTCTTTCTTGTGTTTGTTCTCTCAATATTATTAATAAATCATTTTCTTCTTGCAATTTATTTTCTTTCTTGCATAATTTTCCACTAAGTTCTCTCTTGATATGAAAATAAGGATTTTCTAACCCCTTAATATGTGCTTAAAAATCATAATTTTCTGCTTTCTTATTTTTTATGTTTTATTTTTATTTCCTTAATCAATCTTAACATCACTCATAAAGTGGAGGTCTTGATTCATTGTAGACAATCCTTTGCACATCAAATGCTTGGATCGTTTCTAGACGTCCTATGGTTCTTTCTTACTGACACAAGTCTTGTTAGGAGCCTTGATTTGTTGTAGATATTTGGTCATTGGCACATTAGATGCTTGAACTCATTTACAAGAAGTGGTATAAATATTGGTAATGAAACAAATATAATTCATATAACTAAAATGGGCTTAAATGACATACCTTCTGATTAGAATCTCGTTGATGTGTGGATTCCAATTGAGTTATAATTTGGTTATTTATCCTTATTTGATATATCAAGGGCGGATCCCCTCACTTTAGCTTTCATTGTTATTGTGTTAATTTATCTTACTTGTGTAATTCATTTATTCTCATTTATTACTTATAAAAGTTGTTCCTTCATTTGCTATAGTAGGTTTTACCACCTATTTGCATGGATGGTTTAATCACCTTATTTCCATTTTATATTTGAATAGTCAGTTGTACCGCCTACCATATTTACTTTTATTTGTTAATATTATCTTGTTATTTATTTGAATTATTCATATCATATGCTCATCCTTTAGTTTGTGCCGTTAAAATCCCCTTCTCTGTGGAACAAACCCGGTTTGGTAGGTTTATTACTTTAACACTGCTATACTTGGGGGATAACCCTTTTTGGATATGTCAAGTTTTTGGCGCCGTTGCCAGAAACGGTAAAATTTCGCGTACAAAATTGTAAATATTTTCTTTTCTCATTTTTTATTTTTATTTTTCTTCCATGTGTTCATCTTTTCTTTCCCTTTACATTAGTTGGTAGAATTGTTAGGAACTACTCATCCTCTTTAGAAAACATTTTTTTTTTGTAACCGAGGTGTCCGGGCCAGCTTACGCGCACCACGACTAATCCTCGGAGGAGACTAGCGCAACCACAACCCACTGTCACGGTCTCCCACTTAAATCATGGAGGAGGCCATTGTGGAGACTCGAACCCAGGACTTCACCATTGGTGCTGTACCAACTCCATCCTGGCCCGCTTCACCACTTGAACCAACCCATTGTGGGTCTCTTTAGAAAACATGCTCAAACCCAACCAAGAACATTAATGGAGTACATAAATCTTACAAGAACTTGTGCACAATCACGCCTAGTCTTCCCTCATGATGCAATATATTTCAACCATGAACCAAATTTTATTCAATTCTTACCCTACTTTCATGGCCTAGATGTTGAAAACCCATATTTGCACTTGAGAGTTTAAAGAGTTGTGCAATACCTATAGTGACCTAAATTGTAGCATAAACATTATTAAATTAAAGCCTCACATTTGGCAATTTTTGGCCACCACGTAACTGTATATTTGGTGGTCTTGAAAGCGCCATCAATGGCACCACCAAATATGATCAATTTGACAGTCGGTCAACTTGCCAAATATAAACCTGACTATACTTGGCGGTTTTTGGCGGCCAAGTACAAGTAATTTTAAAAATTAAAAAAATATAACTTGGCGATTTTTGGCCGCCAAGTATAATAATTTTAAAAATTAAAAAAATATATACTTGACAGTTTTTAGCCGTCAAGTATTTAAAAAAATCATATATATATATATATATATATATATATATATATATATATATATATAATAGGTATTTTAAAAAATTTAGGAAACAGACTCATGTCAACAGAAAAGATTTCTATTTAAAGCATGTCTAGCACTTCAATTTCCTAATTTTTTGATTAGCCACTATCATTCATAATCACCTCTTCACACTTTCATATTGCTTTGACAACCAAGAAAAATCCCAATAAAACCAAGAGCTTACAAACACAAAACATTCACTAAACATAAAAAGGACACAAGTACATGCTTGAATGGAGTTCAATGGAAGGATAAATTAATGAATAGGCATTCAAAAACCAAGCGAAAATCGATCCATAGAGTATTCCAAGATTCCTTTCTATCTAGGAAACAGTGAAAGAAAAACAATATGGGAGAGACCTTTCTGAAAATTAGACATATAAAAATAAAAATACAATAAATTGAAAATTAGTGTTACCTTTTACACTACAGTTAGCATCAGGATCATCAATCCATGACTTGAATGATAACGATATGCACAACCTTTCCTCGAATTTAGATGACAGGATGCTACGAATATTTTTGTTTTGCCACAGCAACAAATTTTCCCTTTACACTCCATTCAAATGTGACAAATAATGAGCATCGGATGACCTACAAACAAAAACAGCTCAAAGTATTACCAACTGCTAAAGAAATCACAACGAAAATGTTTATACATTTTGAGAAGCATATTGCATGATACCCGAATATTTACCATGCAATATCAGTTATGGTTGCATAGTGAAGACCAGCCAATATCCCTATGGGGGCGACACTTTCTGTGTCATAAATATACAGTGAATTTAAAGTTGTTATGGCAAATATGAGACGGTAAGGAAGCTTGAAGAACCTAGCCACACAAGGTAAGCATACAGCAGAAGATTATCCTAAAGATTCGTTACTTACAACAAGTCCAAAAATGATAGATTATATAGGCAAAAAAGCACTTGTGCTTGATCCTCGAAGGCTAAAAGCCAAAGGATAGAAATGAACTGCTACAATAGGCTTGCTAGCACCTGGTAGCTGTAAAGAAGGCCTACAGAGCAAGAAATTAATATAGCCAATTAAAACTAAGAGCAATCAGTCTTGATTATTCATTCATGATAGATAATAGACCATGGAGCTCAAGTTAATAGGATTCCTGTACTCAAATAATATGGTTCAAGTGTATTGCCTTGAAAGATCCTTTCTAGAAAATATGTAAGCTGTATTAACTGTTCCCGATGTAGGTGAAATTTAAAAAAATTGTAATAGAAAGATTTTCCATTTATTAAAGATTTCAAACCTAGGGAAAACTCCATAATATGCCCCATGTTACGTGCAACCTTTCAACTAATTTGTGGCAATGTTGCTATTATTGGAGATCTCACCAAGCCTTTTGAATACACAAATATCAATTAACTTGGTTTTCAAAACCAAAACTTTCTCAACTCAAAGTCATAACTGAAAACAACTCACCTACTAGCCCATGAAAAACCTGTTCCACCCACAAACAAGATTCAAGACAAAAAAGCCAAAACCAATGAATCAAATAAATCCAACACAAAATAGACCAAAAAATTAAAACAAAACCGTATGTACCTCCAAAATAGCAACAGTTTTGGAGCTAGAGAGCCTTCTCAACGATAGAGTACACACGCTCGTGCCCAGATTCCTTTAACTTTTCAACGCGAGGAACAACACTCAATTCTCAATATATTTCCACTATCCGTTTTTGTTTTATTCTTAATCTATTTTCGTAAAAATGGCATTCATTGAGGATGCGAGTCTATTATATGAGATATCTATTGGGGATTTTAGTCTTGTTTATTTTAGAATAAGAGAAGAAAATTAAAAAACAGTCATAAACTTTTTCCAACAAAAAAAAACTTATTAATAATATAACTAATTAAAAATTTTTAATAAAGTCACTAATTAAAAATACCCTAATTAATTAAATTTACGGTAAGAAGAAATTTTGTCTAGTAAATTCAATTTACAACTTCTATAGACAACTAAAGATAAATCTATTAGGTTTCTACGAGTGAGAATACTAAGAAAATTAAAAGGAAAAAAAAATCTAAATTAAAGGCAACACCAAATCAAGTGAAAAATAGAGATTGAGAGAGGAACCTACAATCAAATAACATATCAATTTCAAAACCAAAACCAAAACCAAAACCGTAAAAAATTCCAATTTTCAATTTCAAAAATTACCTGCACATCACTGCTCGAGACACCAATGAAAATGTTATCCAACATGGCATCAATATTGATCTTACGTTTCAGCGGGTTAGGCAGTCGTGACAATAGTGGACTCTTTATTTTCTTTGGCTCGAGCGTGGGCAAGAGGAATGAGTTCAGATCCGACGACAGAGCATTTTCCTTTCTCAATTTCTGCTTCCTCAACGCCATCGATTTAGAAGAGAAATCATTCGAAGACGAGACGAAGTTAACAATGACAGACTCTCATGAGCACAGATTGTGCTAGAAGAAGCAAAGAAAAGAGTTATGAGAGACGTCTACGATCACAAATGTAGAAGAAGAGAGATGGCAACATAGAGAGCATGAGTGATGAGAGGAATGAGAGGCAACAGCTAGGGCAAGTAAAGAGTAAAAAATAAGTTGATTTTATAGGAGTGGTAATTGTGCAATTTAAGTAAAATAAAAAAGTGACAAATAATGTAAAAAAGTGGGCTGACTTTCTACACCACCCTTGTATTTTTCACTTTTTTATAAAACTGCCAAATAAAAAAATTGTAAAGTGATAAATATTTAAAAAATTCTTGTAGTGTTTTCCTTTTTCTTTAAAAGATAAGGCTAAAATGTGACTACAAAATCTTAAGTCAGAATCGTTCATAGGATGAAATGCAACAACAATTTTAAAAAAAATCCTCCCTAAAGAACAAATTCTCTCGAAAGGCAAATTACCACTTTCACTCAAAAACAAGGAGAGACCTTTTACCAATGTTGGGATAGGTATAAAGCATTGTTTAATACTTGTCCTCACCATCGTTTGGAAACATAAAGACTAGTTTTAATTTTCTATGAAGGTCTAACACGTCAGGATAGGCAAAAGGTTGAATTAATGTGTAATGGACAATTTGAAAATAAAAACCCTGATGGAGCAAGGATTACCAAGTTCCCTTTCAATCATATCAAAAGTTTCAAAAATCTAATGATCATGCACCTTATAAGGGTCTTGAAGAAATATTGCATTCATTCATTTCAGAACAAGAGGTCTTTAATAGTCAGACTGCTTAAACCGCAGCAGACTTGAATGAGACTCTTGAAAAGCTAGCATTTACACTTAGCATTCATGAGAAAAAGAAGTTTCCATCTCAATTAGAGTCAAATCCCATCAAACCATATGTGAATAATTCAAATGGCCAACATCTAGATCAAGATTCGATTAGTACTCTTCACGATGGTAAGGTTGATAAAGAACACGTTCTTAAATCTTATGAGAAAGATGATGAATGAATCCCAAAGGTTAAGGAGAGGTTAATAAACCTACACCTCACAAGGAAAATACCAAATCCTCACCTGTGCCCTCATTTCATCATAAGAAAAATCTTAACCAAAATTTTGCAGTTGATGAATTTTTCAAGCATGATGAAAATGAGGAAGCTAATGGGACTAAAACTAGTACAAAAGACTATTTTCAAATTGGGAATTTTTCTAGTCCTTTAGAAACTTATTTAACTAGTTCATCTAAATCAAGAATACAACTAAAGCCCATTGTTTCTAAAAAAATTCACTACCTAATTTTGTACAGATGAAGGAGAATAAGGGTTGGGAGCCATGTTTTGAAAGAAAGCAGAAGGAAACATCCATACTAAATAACGCATATCTCAAGGAGAGACAAATTATGTTAGTGGTAACCTCATCCATTCTCACAAACAAACAAGAAAAAAAAGTGCCATCTCAATGACATATTTTTTACCGTGGTAAATTACTTTCAAAGAGATTCCTCTTTTGGCCCTTGTCTATCACAATTGATCAGGTTTTATCTGTCTGTACTATATTTTCATTTCTGCTTTCATTCTCGATCTTTGCTATCAATTCTATTTTGTTTTTATTTTCTTTTGTGTGCCTTTACTTCGATTATGTGTTTTTTTATTTTATTTCTCGGTCAAGTGGTAGATACGGTACAATGTGGCTTTTACAGTCATTTTTCAGTTCGCTAAAAACTATTGCTCATTTTGCAATCATATTCTCTTCTCTCCTTTTCTTTTCAAATGGATATCATTCTCTCAAATATAAAAACACATTTTCCCTTTCTTCTTCAAAATGATTTACTTAAAATTTATAAAGCATGAGCAGAAAGACTACGGATGTCGATGTGCATGGGTATTCTTGTTGATTTAAGATGGTTAATCGAGGCTAAGGTCTGACACATCCGAAAAGGGATTATCTCTCAAGTATAGGAGTGTCGAAGTAATAAACCTAGTGAGACCGGGGTCGATCCACGAGGAAGGAGATTTTAGCGCTACAAACTATAAGTAAGCAAATATGATGTGGATGATTCCAAGGGATGACAAGATAATATCAACAAGTATGATAAAAAACAAGTTCTTAAATAATAAATGAGAATAACACAAGAGAAATTAACACAATAATAATGAAAGCTAAGGTTAGGGGATCCGCCCTTGATATCTTAAATAAGGATAAACAACCCGTTTTAATTATATGAATTATATTTGCTTCGTTACCAATATTTATACCACTTATTGTAAATGGGTTCAAGCATCCAATGTGCCAATCTCCATATGTCTACAACAAATCAAGGTTCCTAACTAGATTCATGTCGGTAAAGAAGAACCATACGACATCTAGAAAGGATCCAAGCATTTGATGTGCCAAGGATTGTCGACAATGGATCAAGACCTCCACTTTACGAGTGGTGTCAAGATTGATTAAGAAATAAATATAAATCATATAAACAACACAAGATTGTGATTATTAAGCACATATTAAAGGGTTAGAGAATCCTTACTCTCATATCAAGGGTTTCACCCTTTCACCTTAACAAGAGAGAAATTAGAAAGACATTATAAGAGAAAGAAAACAAATTATAAGAAAAAGGAAATTCATTAATAACATAGAAATACAAGAGAGAAAAACAATACAAGATCCCAGCAAGGCCAAAATGCCCTAATGGGTCACAAGGCATCTCTATTTATAGATACATTCAGGGGCAAACTTGTCAAATTACAAAGGAATAATTGTCAAATATTAGATGCACCAACTTTGACAATTGGGATAATTAGGTAAACCGACTTTGACCACCGATTTTGACATTGAAGTTTTGAGAATTTTAATCACATGTCTTCATGAAATCATATATATTTCTCTCAGCTTTCTAGAACATCTTGATTCATGTGATTTGGATATGTATTTTGAGAGATACGGTCAAAATACTGAGGCATGATCAAGCTGGACTAAAACTGCAGATGGGTTCACTTCAAGCCCATTTTTAGTCTACTAAGAGCCCGAATTGGATGATACTTCTGAAATACAATCTTGTAGCTAATTTAATCAGCTTTTCAAAACATTAAGATTTGCACCATTCTGATCTATAAATAGAGAGTTATGCCTATTTTACCAAACCTGTAACAAAACCAAAATTAAGAGGAAGTTAATTCCAAAGATGCAAAGACTACAAATCTGCTTAAGTTGAGGAATTTAATGACACTATTAATGCAATATGATGAACTAATCTCTTATTAAACATACATATTTAAGTATTCATCAAAGTCTAATTATCTTCTGAATCTCTAGATGGTTTTGTTTCTCATATACCAGGTTTAGGAAGAAGCTCTTACGCTAAAAAGCAAAGAGCAAAAAGATTACAAGTCTGTCACAAATGTCTAAGATCGACTTGTAACCAGTGTTGCCGCTCTTTGTATTTTGTGTCTAACAATTGAAAGGATCAGCTTTAATTCAATCAAGAATGGTCTAAGTAGAGAGTCTTTGGATAGTGTCTTATTAACTCTTGAGATACATCCTTGTGAAATTGTGCAACATGAAATCTTGAAACTATGGATCCAATTTAAAGAAGAGCATGCACAATAAATTCTCGGGAATTTGAGTCAAAATAACCCTATTTACCAGTTTATAAGAAAACTAGATGGGAAACATATCCCTAATTCATAGAAGGTGTTTTAGCGATTTATGAACGTAAAACTAGAGGAAGATGTGAGCCACAGTCATAACTTCTTGTATATATTCATGTGCACTGTCATTTTTTTAATTTTTATACCTTATTACTATCATTTTTGAATTTATATTTTCATCTTTCGGTTGAATTATGCATGCATGTAGTAGTTTTTATGTTTATTGATGTCATTTTTGAATTGATATGTCTTGTTGTCAAACTTTTTCAACAAACGGCCGAGCTACCCATATAGGTATTATTATTGCAATATCCTATTGTACTCCATAAATACGACGTCTCTTGTTCTTCATTTTCACATACATAGTTAGAGAGTTATTTAGACATGGAGGGAACCTCAACCCATCAAATCCTAGATATGTGTGTTCTATGGATCTCAACCTAGAAAAAAAAGGAGAGTTTGTAGAAGCAGCAAACTATCCTGATGGACTATTAGCAAAGAGAAAGATTCATTTGGTTTATGGGAGAGGTAGCCTCAAGTTAATGGGTTGTGTGTCAATAGTTACACTATTAAGAGACAGTCAAGTTTTAGGTGTTATTTCTAGAGCTTTAGTTGTAGAAAATATAACTGGAAAAATAGTTGGGCAGGATTTAAAGGTCATATCTATGCATGAACGCTTGGTATACATGTTTCTCATTACCAGTGGCTTTGATACTTTCAAAGAAATTTTTCAAACTGCCTATTGGGCCAAACTGAATCTCTATAAAAAACCTATAGGTTTGTTGAATATTAATAATTTCTTTGATCCTTTATTATGTTTTGTTGATGAAGCTATGGAAAGAATTTTACTCCATATTCAGTGCAACGGATCCTTGTTTCTATCACTACTACTGATGAATTACTTGACAAATTAGAAGTAGTTGATTATGAACCTGACCCAGCAACAACTCAAATTAATTAATTAAGGGGATATAACAAAAAGTGCAAAATAGATCTGATGCTCCATTAGTAATTTTCCTTTTCTTTTGTTTTATTTGTAGCTTTTTTTTTTTTTTTACGTTCAGGTTGTTTCTTTTGAATAACTGAAACTTTGGGTAATGTCTCTTATTCCTTATCTCTTTACCTTTAAACATTAAGGACAATGTTTCATTTGGTTTTGGGGAGAAAGGATAGCAGATATAAGTGTGTCTTACATATCCCTTTTGTTAATTAAAAAAAAGAGCTAAGTAATTAGAGTTAGAGTGGCTATGTAAGGAGTTCAAATTCTCTTGAGACGTATTCCGGGCTAAGAATGGCAGAGTAAAGAGTGTAATTTTGAACTCTTCAAACTCATTCTAACTGACTTATTACTTTTTTTCTTTTGAGACTCATTTTAGCTAACTTGATATTATTTAGTTTTGATTTTTGAATTTTATAATGAGGTTGTCTTAGTCACTTCACTTTGAATTATTCCAATCTATGAACTCTCACAACTTTATCATTTAATAAACTGTTTGCTCATGTACTCATTAAGCAAGTATTTATGAACCTTTCTTCACACACACAAATACCTTGATACATGATTATGGGTTGCAAAATGAAATATTACAATATTTGAGTTCTTTTGTTTTGTGAACGATAACAATAAAGGAAGGGGAAAGTCAAAAAGAATAAGAAATAAAAAGAAAAACAAAAAAAGAAATAAAAAAGAAGAAATAAATAAATAAGCAATTGTGGATAGGTTTGGTCTCGTAGCCTCATTAATTCGAGCAATTAAGAATGAGAGGTGCCTCAACACCTAGTACCCTAAGACCAACTGGTTTGCGAGCTATTGGCCTAAAACTTGTTACATGGATTAAGAAGAAAGCCTAAGGGGATCAAACATTGCACTATTTTCTAAGAAAAAATAAAGCGTCAGCTAAGTTGTTGGTGTCTTAACACCTAATGCCCTAAGGCCAACTTATATGGAAGTCATTAGCCTAAGGCTCGTTACATGGGTTGACGATGCATTATTTAAAAAAAAAAAAGGAATGATGAATGGCCCCTACCAAAGGATGTTAGCCTTGAAAATATTAGAACCGATATGACTCATTTCTAAAAAGTCCTATAGTCATGTGTCAACTAAGCACAAAAAGAAAGTTTGTTAATATCCTGACTAAAGGGTATATGAATCTTTAAAAAAAAATGGTGAGAGTTTGTCTATTTGGATAGAGTCAAGGAGAGTACAATTGCAGTCACCTTGGATGTAAAATTCTATAAACCACTACTGAATAATAACGCTTTAATTACTAAGGGCTAGCAATAAACTGATTGGGAGGTATAATGAATACTTAAATGTGTATGTTTAATAAGAGCTTAATTCATCATATTACACTAAAGTGTCATGAAACTCCTCAACCTAAGCATATTTGTAGTCTTTGCATCTTTTGACTTAGCTTTATCTTAATTTCAATTTTTGTTGCAGGTTCAGTAAAATAGGCATGACTTTCTATTTATAGATTAGAATGTTGCAAATCTTGATTTGGTGAAAAGCTGATTAAATTGCCCACAAAATTGTATTTCACAAGGATCATGAAATTCGGGCGTCTAAGGGACCAAAAATAGGCTTAAAGCAAACCCATCTGTAGTCTCAACCCAGCCTAATCATGTCTCCGTATTTTGACCGTTATCTCTTGAAATACGAATCCAAATCATACGATTCACAATGTTTTAGAAAGCTAAGAGAAATATCTATAATTTCATCAAAACATGTGATCACAATTCTAAATATTTCGGTAACGAAATCGATGGTCAAAGTCGGTGCATATGATGATCCAAATTATCAACAAGATATTTTATAATTGTACATTTGTAATTTAACAAGTTTGCCCTCAAAAATATAGGTGTATTGTGACCTATTAGGGCATCTTGGCTCTTGGTTTGTATCTTCTAACATTGTGTTTTCTTTCTTGTATTTGTTCTCTCAATATTATTAATAAATCATTTTCTTCTTACAATTTTTTTCTTTCTTTTATAATGTTCCACTAAGTTCTCTCTTGCTAACGTGAAAGAGGAAAACCCTTGATATGAGAAAAAGGATTTTCTAACCCCTTAATATATGCTTAAAAATCATAATCTTGTGTTGTTTATTTTATATGTTTTATGTCTTGATTCATTGTAGAAAATCTTTTGCACATCAAATGCATGGATCTTTTCTAAATATCATAAGGTTCTTCCTATTGACACAAGTCTAGTTAGGAAACTTGATTTTTTGTAGATATATGGTGATTGGCACATTAGATGCTTGAACTCATTTACATAATATGGTATAAATATTGGTAACGAAACAAATATAATTCATATAATTAAAATAGGCTTAAATGACATACCTTTCGATTAGAACCTCCTTAATTTATGGATTCCAATTGAGTTATAATTAGATTAATTATCCTTATTTGATATATCAATGGCGGATCCCTAACCTTAGCTTTCATTGTTATTATGTTAATTTATCTTACTTGTGTAATTCATTTTTTCTCGTTTATTGCTTATAAAATTATTCTTTTATTTGCTGTAATAGGTTTTATCACCTGTTTTTGTGGATGATTTTACCACCTCTTATTTTCATTTTATATCTGAATGCTCGGTTGTACCAACTACCATATTTACTTTTATTTGTTAATATTATTTTAATTATTCATATCATATTTGCTAATCCTTTAGTTTGTTCTACTAAATCCCTTTTCCTGTGGGTTAACCCCGGTCTTACTGGATTTATTAATTCGACACTCCTATATTTGGGAGATAATCCTTTTTCGGATGTGTTAGAAGCGAAATATGGCCTCTAGCCTTAAATATAATTAATTTATATTTCAAAAATTTATAATCAGGTTTGTTATACAAGTTTCCTCAAAAACCTATGCACAATAACTAAGTAAAAATTTTAAAAGAAAACTAAAAGAAAATCCTTGATGTATATACAATATGCAAAATAAATAAATATACAAAACATCATCCAAAATAATGGAACAAAATGTCAAAAGGAATGCTATCAAAGCATCATCAAGTAGCCAACCCTAAGTAACTAGTGGCTCTATAACTAAAGACTTGAATCTCTTTTTTTTTTTTTTTTTTGTGGGTTGGGTGGGGAACGTTGAAGGGGAAAGAAAAGAAAAGAAGGTGAGTACAACCTCAGTGAGTGGGGTAGGGACATATAAGACAATTAAAATTTTTCATAAATAAAGATAGTACATCATAACAATTAACAACTAAAATTTTGCTTTACTAACATTCTTTAAGAAAGGATACAAAGCAAGGAAACAAGTCTCTAAATCATTTATATACCTTTCACATAATCTAAATGTTAATGTAAAAATCTTCTAAAATATTTCTACTTACATTTAACATTCAAATCTGGTTAGTGATTTACGCCTCTAAATCTCATGCAAACCATTTCACATTTTAATTTCTAAATCATCATCGTTTCACAATCAAGTACCCAAACTATTTTGATTGATCATGACCTTATAGGGCTAGGATTAGTCAGGCCAAGCTAATAACTATACTGGTCACACGCATGCGTAAAGCTATCTCAAAAGGGCTAAGCACCAAGATCACACGATCCAAAGCCTCTATATGTGCCTAAACGGGTCCCCAAGACCTTTATCTGTCTACTGACTGAATGAATTGGGCACTACTTTAGTAAAACATAAAATCAATTCTTTCCTTTAGAGTCATATCATTGTTTTAGAGATAATTTAGAAAACTGGCTTTACTTTTAAATCTCTAAAATATTAAGCAATTCTTTCCAATAAACTAAATAGACAACATTTGGTAAACTATAAAACATGTTTCATATATAAATAAAAGAAAAATGGCTTTACTAAATATAATAAAGCTTAGCTAACATGTATAAAAATAGAAATTTAAAATTATTATTTAAATCATTGTAAAAACACATTTTTTCCACTCACAATCTTGTGAATCAACTTATGTGGCAACTCCTTCCTCTAATAGATTCAGATCCCAACTTCAAACTATAGTCTTACCTAAGGGAAAAGCAAAATAAAACTCTACTCCCAAATTTTCCACTTGTAGGAATTTGGTAATATAAGACAAAATTGAAAATCTATCAAATGGTACTTCCAAGAGTTCAAAGTGGCTAGGAAAATCACTAATTTTCCATACAAATACAAATCTACGGAATAATTGTAAAAATCTAAATTAGGAAAAATTTGGGTAAATGGGTTTATTCTAAATTATACCAATTACATACTAATAATTCTAATTGAACGAGCAAGAATCTAATTTCCATCTAATTACAAGAAATTCAAACCTAAATAAGCATAGAAAACTCCTTTCTCTCTCTAAAATTTCTCTAAATATCAAATAAAATCCTCCTAATATTTTTCTAAAGGTAGAATTGAAGATATAAAGTCTAAATAAGCTAGGAGATTAAGGAATTACCTCAAAAGGATTCCAAATTCCTTAGAAAATCAACAACCCTTCTCTCGACTTTCTTTCCCTTCCTCACTTCTCCTTCTATCTGCCTTCCTTTTCTCTAATTGTTTCCAAATTAGCATAGGATAAATCTAATTAAAATGAGAACATGGGCCGGGTAAAAAAGTATATTGGGTTAGGTTGCTCAATAAAATGAAATAGGCTTGGCTTTATTAAATAAAAATTAATAAGCTTTACATACCATGTCACTTGTTTATATAGTATGCCCAACAAATCATGTATTATCACATGGTGTCAACAAATTTCATGAAGACTTAACATAAAAAATTTCAGAGTGCTTAGAGTGTTTTCAAGGGTGTAATATGTATAGCTCACCCATAACAAATATTTTAAAAGTTGGGTTTACGAGTTTTGTCTAATTAACTTTTAAACTATTCATTCAATCAAAAGTTTCATACGGTCACGTCCAAATAAATAATTAATTGAATCATTTCCCTTGCCCTTGATTTTCTTGTTTTCCCTTTTCGTTGGGAAAAAGTTATAAATTGTATAGAATTTTAAATTTAGGACTTTTTAATTCTAAGGTTACACAGTCTACTGCATTATTATAATAATTTGTGAGATCGAGGTTTCTCTTTTATGTGAAATCATTAAGTAAATGGGTCTCTAGATAGGATTTAAAAGATGAAGATGAACCCATGCCCTTGTGGACAAAAGCCTAAATCTGGCACCTCAGACCACGCGACCAAACTATCGTCCATTAATAATTAAACAAGTACATATATGTAAACAGATATAAAAGCTTTGAAAATGAAGATACATATATTATGTATTACAAATTCAAAGGCAATGCATACACCACAATTTTATCTTTAATTTCCTGAAGGCCTCATTACTTGGTTAACAGGAGAAGTCATAGTTGTTATCTGCAGATTCCTGTTTCCAAGAGTTAAGTGCAATCTAATTCAAGACCTTCTCACAATGTAAAGATTAATTAATTATATTTATTCCTAGAAATTACTACCAAGTAAATTAAGAGTTATAATAATACGTACCAATGGAAGGATCCCAACCTCTAGCTTGAAGCTCTCTGTACTATTGACATAGAGCACACCAAATGCAACAAAGATGAGTGACTAAGTCCAGTGCGGGACTCAGGCGAACCTACACATGGCTCTAAGTTTGACTTGGTATTGGGATGTCAGTTTACATGTCATCCCGAAGCAGATGCAATATCCCATGCATGTCATTGCACTAATACAACAAGCTACATATAACACATATTAATTGTCTTAGTTTTTTTTTTTTCATATTGGATATGAAAATAAATAGAATAACAGTGGCAAACCCAGAATTTTAAGGGGGTGGACATGCGCATCATACAAATTTTATTTATAATATATTTGATAGATTTTGATGATATGAGAAATTTTGTTAAAAAATAATATAAAAAACTTAGAGATAGGGACATAATGAACCTTAACCCTTAGAAAAATTTCTCAAACATAATTTTCTAATTATATTTTTTATTCGTTTTCCCCAGTTAATGCAAATAAATCAATAACTAAAATAGGCATAGTACATGTTGGTGTCAAGGTGTGACACTCTTGCATTTGTCATGCACATGATTATTTTGGCCAACTTATAGATAAAACTAGTGTGTTATATTGTTTTTTATTTTACTGTTTTTAGAAGTATGATTTAGGAAGTACTTGATTCATAATGAATATTCTTTAGATTAGAACATTATTTGATGTATCTTAATTAAATTAGGAGTATATTTATTTGTGTCCTATTTTATTTAAGAGATTACTTATATCACTTCTTAAAGTATTATTCTTTATTCTAATTTGAGTATAATTAAGATTGTACAGATTTTTGGGGAAATAGCACAATCAGATATCACACTATATATAATGTTATTTCACATAACTTACAGAAGTGCGTATGTCACAGCATTTCAAGAATGAGTGGAGAGCTTCAACGCATAATTGGAATGATTCTTTGAGTTTGTTCATTGAGTTGTTTTATTCATGTATGAGAAGTTGTGATTGTGTATGAATTTTAGCTATCTGAGTGAGTATACACACGAGAGATCTTGCGAGTTGAGTGTTTTTGTAATTCAGCACCAGACATCGTCGTTTTGTTTTACTTAACAATATACTGTTAAGTGGTTAGCAACAGAGAGTGGGCACTGTCGTTAGAGTTTAAGATCTTGGTAGGATTTTGCCTTATAAATATTAGGTCAGTGTGTGAAAGTGAGTCAACACTGTAAACGATCCTAAAGATTGTACAAATAAGAACTTAGTAAATTACAGCTTTAAATTAAGCTGTCCGTGGAAGTAAGTTTTGTAACCGAACCACGTAAAAGCCTCCTGTGCTATTTTACTTTACAGTTTACTTTTATATTGCACATAACTTCATACTTCAAAAACTTATAGTACAATTGTATAAATATTATAATATGTTATTAAAAGAATTAGTCATTACCATGTACTAAAGCTTTTCAAATTTGTACTCATCTAATAACAATTGATTTGTTTCTTTTTTTTTTATTTTGCAAAACATAGAAAAAAATTGAACAAACCATATATATATGTCAAACTAAATAAATAAGAACTAAAAATGTCTAAGATTCTATTTGTGAATAAAATAATAGAAATTAACTAAAATATAATATAAATTTACATTATTGTATATGTAGTTGCATTCAATAGTCCAAGAATAAGAGGCTAATGGTTCCGCATTTAGGAAAAAAATTGATACTAAAACTTTGAAATTAGGTTTATTTTTAAAGAAAGGGGATCAAAGTAATTCCATAAAAAAAAGTAGGGGTCAAATAAATTTTCCAAATTTAGAAGGGCTTGAGCCCCTTGGGTCCCTATGTAGGTCCGCCCCTAATACTGAGTGCATCAATGCATCTAGTTCCAAAATGTTGTATAAAAGTTGTATATGTGTGTGTGTGTGTGTGTGTGTGTGTGTGTGTGTGTTGTAAACGAGCACAAAAAAAAATTGTTGTGATGTAAAAGTTGTAAATTTAACGAACACAAAAAAAAAAAATTGTTGTGAATATTAAAGTTATAAATGTCACTTACAAGTTTTTTGTAATTATACATGATGCATTCGAAACTAGCAAGTATACTAGTCGCACAAGTAATAAAGTGATGAGTAAGATATCGTTCCCACGAGGATTGATTCTAATTGAATTTGTTATTTTCCAGTAACAATAAACTAAACGGGGGGGGGGGGGGTCTTGTTGAATGATTAACTAAATGAAATAAGAATGCAAATTAAAAATAACAAAACAGAAGTTAATTTGAGTGAAAAATCAATGAAAGAAACCTGGTTAAGGGTTCTTTCTCTGCCACAAGATATGAATTTGTGAATTAACATAGAATTGTCATCCAATTATAGCATTGAATTTATCAACCGTAGATAACAACAAGCTATGTTACCCCAATCTTTCCTTACTTTGTTGTTAAATAAAACAAGCTCTTTATTTAATCTCTATCCATTAAACAACCTAGAATAAGCTCTCTGAGTTTAATTCAATGGAAGCATTACAAAAAGAAAGCAGGTTGATCTAAGCAATAACCACACAGGTTCGGATTATTTAACCTAGGTTGTATTTTCCAATTGCAATCTCTGATCACAATTTTACTACTAATGATTGGAAATTCATGACAATTACGGATCAAGATTTCTAATCTAGCAATAGACAACAACCAGATTATATTCAGTTGGCCATTCCAAATACAATCAGCAAGCAATCATAAGCATTAGATATGGGAAAATACAAGCAACTTCAATTAGAGAATTGGATAACAATTTCTTACACAATCAACTCACAAAATCCATATCAAGGGCTTTGAAATCACCCTCAACCAATTCAGATTTAGTTACACATATTTAAGAATAACAAATACAATACAGAGAACATTCCAGAATTGAAAAGGAAAGAAAAACTTAGCAAATTTTTGTAATTCTCTTGGATTGTAGTTCTTCCTCTTTCCAAGCCTTCTTTCTCCTTCAAGAACTCCAAGGGATGAGAGAAATCCAGAAATGCAGCCTCCTCCACGTTCTCCCCTCTTCAAGTTATGAAAATAAAACCCTAAAATGTGTTTAAATACTCTGCTACAGTAAGCTACAGTGCCCCGTATTATACATGCTACAGTGATTTGTGGAATTACATTTCTATACTTCTCACACTGTTTTGATTACAACTTTTGGTACACTGAATGGATTTATAAACCGTAAATTTCTCCAGAAAATAGACTTCGAGAGCTTTCCAACGGTATATAATATGTCATCGGGTTCATTGTATATCAATACAATTAAATCCGAGAAGATGGTTGACTAGCAGAGGTGAAAATGAAGGGTTTTACTCCATTTTTGTGCAAGTTGTTCCAAAACTCCTACAAACATCAAAACCACACAAAAACATAAAAATACCAAGGAATATAGCAAAGAAACATGGACGAATTGATATGAAAATGATATATAAATAGACACTTATCAAATTCCCCCACACTTAGACTTTGCTAGTCCTCGAGCAACTACGACAATATGAAATAAAACTAAACCGAAACAGAATCAACAAAAAAATTAAAACACAGAAATGCTTCATCTTGCAAATAGGCCTCAAAGATTGTACTTAATTATAACCCAAGGAAAACTTCAAAATAATGCACTTGATCAAGAATCTCATTGCAAAGATTAGTTTCGCTCTACTTCAATTCCTACAATGTGTGTGTGTGTAGAGCCATTCTCACCTAATCATTTGTAACCCGAATGAGTTTATGCATAAAAATGAATCATATTTAATAGTGAAAATGTGCGTATAAATGAACTCCATAGGCTTGCTTTTCAAATCACTCTCCACTAATGTAGACAAGCACAACACTAAAGATCAAGTATGACTTTATTAAGCTTGTAACGTTTGGCTTGGGTGAAGGTATGATAAAGGATAATAATTTGGCTCAAATCACCCACAAACACATAAATCATTCAAGACTATGTAGAGCTCAACCCTATAACACAACTTCATTTCAATTCACCAGGTTACTCCCCCAAACTTATTTAGAACACTCAATCTTTTTTTTTTTTTGCAGAAAACAAAAGAAAACTACACCCCCACACTTTGTTGTTTCATTCTTTTTAAGAACACTTAAGGGTATAGATCTCTTATTCTTCTTCTTTTGTTCTCTTTTTTTTTTCTTTTTTCTTTTTTTTTATTACACTTCCCCTCCCCCACACTTAAACAACACATTGTCCTCAATGTGTAAGTACGTGGACGATAAGTACAGATTGGTTTCTTTTTTCTTTTTTTTTTTAAACACAATAGAACTCACTTGCATTGCTCATGACACATCCCAACCTCCTCTAACTTCCCAAAACCAGAACATAGCTCAAAATTTAATTGTGAATGATCTACATGCTCATAGGTAAGGGATAAACTGTTTGGAATAAATTCATTTGAGGTTAGGAAATCTTTTAGTGAGTTAACAAAGAAAAAGGCTTACAGAGGCTCAAAGGGGTAACTAGAGATCAATTTCAGTCAAGGTTGGCTATTAAGGCTCAAACGGTCCAAAGATGGCCTAAATCATTTCCCCAATGTTGCACAGTCTAGGATTTCGCCTCGAGTGACCATCAAACAAGTTCTAGAATTCATTGAAATCTGAAGAAACATTGAAATTACATAAACTTTCTCTAAGTGAACAAATAACTCAGTGATAATAGCTCAGTGCTCAATGTTGCGCAAGGAATCAAAAGCAAAGCGAAAACCAATAAACATTTCAAGCACACAGATCCATGCATCATTTATCATTTTCCAAGAGTTATTCTTAATTCAATCATTATCTTATCATCGACCACAAAATGCAAGAAAAGAGGTACGTGGCGTTGTTACACCTGAGTCAAGATTGTATATTTCAACAATCCTTAGGACCAGTAGCCCGCAGACTTAAGGTTTCCAGCCTATATACCTTTATTATGAAAGAACAAAACAAGAAACAAGACACTTTAAACAACATAAAATAAACAAACTACAGATTTATTTAGAGAGAATGCGTTTCAAGAGTTAAGGAAACCCCATATTCTGCCATTCTCAGGTTTTTCCACAATGTTTTTTTTCGAATCGAAACTGATATAGACAAAAACACACAACAACTCTAAATTACACAAAACTAAACTTACTCATAAAATAACAAAGTCCAACAAGCCAGCAAACAAAGAACAAGTCAGTTAGAATGGGTCTAAAAAGTTTAGAAGTTAGCCTCCTTATTCAGCCATTATAGATTGAAGAGATCCAGAATGCGTTTCAAGAGGAATTAAACTTTTTAGGCCACCACTCTAAAAGCCATGATTAGAAAATATTACCTGGGGCGAAAGAAATAACCTGAAAAAAAAAAACTCAAAAGAAATGACATGAAAAATCTCAAATAAACACACTAAAAAGAAAGTAAACAAAAAACGAAGCAAACCGATAGATAGAGATTACAGATGGAGTGTTAAATCCAGTCTACGCCTTTTATTGCCTTCTCCAAACCAATCTATCCGAGCCGTTGTTGGATCAGGCGAATAGACGAATTCTTGGAGTTTATCAATTAACTCCCCTGCAGTTAAAGCTGTAACCAGGATTTGCCTCACCGACGGTGAGATGAAGTTTTTTTCTACAGCTTGATCAAGAAAGGACAACAAACCATCAAAAAAATTATTAACATTTAACAAACCAATGGGTTTCCGATGGATGTTTAGCTGTGCCCAAGAGGTGATTTGAAATATCTCCTCTAATGTACCATAACCACCCGGCAAAGCTATAAATGCATCGGACTTAACAACCATATGTGCAATACGCTCATGCATACTAGAGACCTGTAACTCTTCCCCGATTGTGTTGCCTACGATATCTCGTACAGCTAATGGTTTAGGGATAATGCCGAGAACTTTGCTCCCTCCTAGGGATGCAGCTGTCGACACACACCCCATTAACCCAAGACTACCCCCTCCATAAATCAAATGAATACCCCTCGCAGCTAATGTCCTACCAAGATCAAGAGCTGCTGTTGTAAACTCTCCATCTTTATCAAATTGCGATCCACAAAATACGCATATATTTTGGAATCGCCGAATTGGTGTTTTCTCCATTTCTAAAAGTGCTCTAAACTTGTGCAAGACAATGATGTACGTTAGGTATTATACGATTCAAGTGCAAGACAGGTTATAAAATGACATTGGAGAATATGCAAAATGGATATATACACACGTAAAACTCTCAAATTTGACACATGGGGACATAATTTCGGTGGGGGTTGCTCGATGCAGATTTATAGCCCCAAAATTTGAAAAAATGAGATATGCTTTCGGCGAGGTTTGACAAAACCTACACACTTGTCTCCCACGTGAAGCGTGGAAAATGGAGATACACTTTCGGCGGGGGTTGACAAAACCCCCACACTTGTCTCCCACGTGAAGCATTAAAAATGGAGATACACTTTCGGTGGAGGTTGACAAAACCTCCACACTTGTCTCCCACGTGTACTTATGCCATAGGGTAGTCATATGGTTTGTCAAAAAGAAAACTTGAAATTAAAACAAACAAAATCAACAAACAACAACAACACAAAAACAACATTGATAATCAGATCAAACGAAACAAGAAAAAAAATTCTACAACAACAACACACATTCAAATATACAAGTAGTTGTGATTATGGCTCACATCTTCCTCTGGTTTTACGTCCAGTAACGGCTGAAACGCCTTCTATGAGTCGGGGATTTGCTTCCCATCCAGTTTTCTTATAAACTGGCAAACAGGGTCGTTTTTAGTCAGATTCCCTAGACTATAACACTGCAATTCATCACGAAATTGTGTCCATAGATTAAGCAATTCACGCTGAACAAGTCCACAAGAATGTGACTCGAGAGTTAACAAAACATTATCCAGCGACTCATTACTCAAACCATTCTTAATAAATGAAAGTTTATCTTCTCTATTCCTGGACGCAAAACCTAATGAACGACAAGTCTGGTTACAATTCCATCTAGCACATTTATAACATACTTGTAACCTTTTCGCTCTTCGCCTCTTGGCGTAGTAGCTCTTTCCTAGACCAGGCATGTATTTTGCGAGATTAATGTCCGGCTCACCGGACAATCTCACCTTGGCTTCCATAAGCCATCGGATATCCGCAGGCACATTTAGGAGCATCAATGCCCAAAGTCTAGTCTTTCGTACTTTATAAATTTTAAACACAGCATTTTGAGGAAGTGAAGGGAAATATTTACGAAGGTTTGACAGAAAGATATCGGCATCCATTGAAGAGGAGAAAAGGAAAGATATTACCAGTAATCCGTTTGGGTCTATTCTTCTTCAAGATATGCACGCTTCAAACCTTCAAGCAATGGCTTCAATTCTTGTTTCGATGTTTCCTCAAGCTGTTGCACAAATGAGCATAAAGTACGAAATAATCAAATTAAACAAAAGAAACGAGAAGAAAAGAGCAGAAAAGAAACTAAAGACACATAAAAGAGATAACAACACGAAAGCAAACAAAAGTCAAAAACAAGTAAATATATATATATATATAAACAAATAAGTCAGATGGCAAAGAGAGATAAAACCTGATCAATTTGATGGCCTACGAAAGGAATCTCCTCGAGACACAAAAATCGATCATTATTACCTTATTTTATTTTTCTTTTCTTTTCTTTTATTTATTTTTCAAAAACATTGGGTTGCCTCCCAATAAGCGCTTGGTTTAACGTCCTCAGCCCGACGTTGGTTCCATCATGGGAGGGTCCAATCTCCGCTGTGCTTCACTAATGGGCTTGGATCCTTCTTCTAACAAGATACGGTCCATGCATATGGCTGGGCCTTGGATGTTAGCAATCGTCCACCTAATAGCTATTTTGTGATCTGTAAGTATTCGGACGAGTTTCTTCTTGTATTCGTGCAAGGCCCATTTCCATTGTAACTGGCAAAGCATCATTCTCACCCAAGAATCCATGATTCAAATGATCTGGCAGTGACTTAAGCTCCAAGGTATTGGCTTTCGTCACAGAAGGAAGAAGTTTCTCATTAGATAAAGTAAATTGAATGTACGAAACATCATACCTATTTGTGGTTATTGCTATGGTCTCATCTAAGCTTGCCACAGCTTCCTCCATTTCTTTGGACACTTGTATCAAAATTCCTGACTCATTGGAATTTTCTGTCCCTATATGCTCACTAATAGCTACATCCAATCCATTCTTGCGAGTTAACTCAAAATATTGTTGTGGCAAAGAATCAACAACGTCAACTGCAAAAACAGAATGTAAGTCACTAGAGTACCTCATTGCCTCAAAAATATTGAAACATATCACCTTGCCATCAAACTCTATGATGAGAGTGCCATCATGAACATCAATCTTGGTTCTAACAGTTTTTGAGAATGGTCTCGCTAAAAGAATCGGAATTGGATTAGGAGATGTCTCATCCTCTACTTCAAGGACATAGAATTTTGCTGGGAAAACCAATTGATTCACCTGCACAAGCACATCTTCCACAACTCTTTTGGGATATGCATTAAAATGATCAGCAAGTTGAATGGTAATACCAGTTTTCGCAAAAGGTCCAAGATTTAAAGAAGCATAAATAGAATATGGCATGACATTAATAGATGCTTCTAAATCTAACATAGCTCTTTCAAACTTGGTTTTACCAATGGTGCATGGAATGGTGAACGTACCTGGATCTTTGCATTTCGGAGGAATTTTTCTTTGCAATACAGTTGAAACATTTTCCCCACACTTACTTTCTCATTCCCTTTAAACTTTCTCTTGTTGGTGCATAACTCCTTGAGACATTTTGTATAACGAGGTACTTGCTCGATAGAATCCAGAAGTGGTATATTTACCTCGATTTTGCAAAAAGTTTCCAGGATTTTCTGTTCTTGTTCCTTCTTCGATTTTGCAAATCTACTAGGAAAAAGTGGAGGAGAGTAACATATGAAGGATAGGAGTTATAGGATTTACCTGAGAAGTTAATGTTTTGTTCATGGTGGATGTGGTGTCATCTCCTTCATCAGTTTGTGATTTTCTGGTAAGACATCTAATTGCTCTCCACTTCGCGAAGTTATCGCACTAGCAGTCTCGCTTGGATTGATCACCATTTGAGAAGATAATTTTTCTGTGTCTTGGCCCTCGAATTTGCTCATGCTAGTAGCCAATTGTCCCATTTGATTTGCCAGGTTTTGGATACTTGCCCCAGTTTCCTGCTGGAATTGCATTGTGTTAGTGGCAAGTGCATTAATAATATCCTGGAGTGACATACCTGAATTTTCTGGATCTGGTTGTGGTGTTGGTTGTGGCATTGGTGGTGGTTGCATTTGAAATGGTTGCTGCACTCTAGGTTGATTAAAACCTTGTAGTTGATTTGGTATGGCATTTGGGACGATTGGTTGATGATTTCAGTAACTGAAATTAGGGTGATTTTCCCATCCAGCATTGTAAGTGTTAGAGAAGGGATCATACCATTGCCTTGTTTGTCCTGGAAATCTATCTATGGCATTGGCTTGTTCCATATCTCCTTGTAAAGTTGGATACATGTCGATTGGATGCTCCATGGTAGAATATACCTCACATGCATAAGATTTCTGCATATGTCCTACAGCCACGTTTTCCACAAGAGAAGTTAACTCAAAAAGTTGTTGTTCAATGTTAGGAGTGCTTACCTCATTTACTCTCCATGGTAGTTGTGGCTCAAATTCGCCACTGAATTGATGGAAGTTTTCTGCCATGTCGTCTAAACACAAACAATCAAAAAAAGAAAAACAAACAAAAATATGAATCAACAATGAAAACAAAATAACAAATCGATTAGAAAAATCAATCCCCGGCAACGGCGCCAAAAACTTGATGCGTTCGAAACTAGCAAGTATACTAGTCGCACAAGTAATAAAGTGATGAGTAAGATATCGTTCCCACGAGGATCGATTCTAATTGAATTTGTTATTTTCCAGCAACAATAAATTAAATAAGGGGGGTTTTGTTGAATGATTAACTAAATGAACTAAGAATGCAAATGAAGAATAACAAAACAGAAAGTTAATTTGAGTGAAAAATCAATGAGAGACACTTGGTTAAGGGTTCTTTCTCTGTCACAAGATATGAATTTGTGAAATAACATGAATTGTCATCCAATTACAGCATTGAAGTTATCAACCGTAGATAACAACAAGCTCTGTTACCCTAATCTTTCCTTACTTTGTTGTTAAATAAAACAAGCTCTTTATTTAATCTCTATCCATTAAACAACCTAGAACAAGCTCTCTAAGTTTAATTCAATGGAAGCATTACGGTAAGAAAGATAGGTTGATATAAGCAATAATCACACAGGTTCGGATTATTTAACCTAGGTTGTATTTTCCAATTGCAATCTCTGATCACAATTTTGCTACTAATGATTGGAAATTCAAGACAATTACGGATCAAGATTTCTAATCTAGCAATAGACAACAACCAGATTATATTCAGTTGGCCACCCCAAATACAATCCGCAAGCAATCATAAGCATTAGATATGGAAAATACAAGCAACTTCAATTAGAGAATTGGATAACAACTTCTTACACAATCAACTCACAAAAACCATATCAAGGGCTTTGAAATCACCCTCAACCAATTCAGATTCAGTTACACATGTTTAAGAACAACATAAATACAATACAGAGAAATTCCAGAATTGAAAAGGAAAAGAAAAACTTAGCAAATCCTTTGAAAATCTCCTTTGTAGATGAATCTCCTTAGGATTGTAGTTCTTCCTCTTTCCAAGCCTTCTTTCTCCTTCAAGAACTCCAAGGGATGAGAGAAATCCAAAAATGCAGCCTCCTCCGCGTTCTCCCCTCTTCAAGTTATCAAAATAAAACCCTAAAATGTGTTTAAATACTCTGCTACAGTAACCTGCTACAGTGTCCCGTATTATACATGCTACAGTGATTTGTGGAATTACATTTCTATACTTCTCACACTGTTTTGATTACAACTTTTGGTACACTGAATGGATTTATAAACCGTAAATTTCTCCAGAAAATAGACTTCGAGAGCTTTCCAACGGTATATAATATGTCATCGGGTTCATTGTATATCAATACAATTAAATCCGAGAAGATCACTGACTAGCAGAGGTGAAAATGAAGGGTTTTACTCCATTTTTGTGCAAGTTGTTCCAAAACTCCTACAAACATCAAAACCACACAAAAACATAAAAATACCAAGGAATATAGCAAAGAAACATGGACGAATTGATATGAAAATGATATATAAATAGACACTTATCAATACAAATTCTATATACTTATTTACAACTTTTATAAGAGATTTTGAAACCGAGTGCATTGATACACCTTGTGTTTCTAGCTAACGCCGTAAACTAATATAACAAAATCCAATAAATAGAGTTTTTTTAAGAAATTAGAATGCCAGAATTATCACTTTTAGACTTTTTACTATAAAAGCTATCCAACTTTTGGATATGTAGTTTGTAAACTTTTTTTTTTGAAAAACAAATATATACTTACAAAAAGAAAAATAAAAAATAAAAAATTGTCACATAGATATTGCAGGTTCGGGGCTTCTTACATATGCCGCCATAATCGATAATATTTGTAATTCGGCCAAACGTCCAACACGGGAAGAAACAATTTAGAATTGCTAAAACAAAATTGGCATTTTATGTTGGCCAAAAAATGACATATATCATTATATAAGTCGGTTTTCGCGCGACATAAAGTGACGTGTCACATATTTCTCTATATATCACTTGATCAAACTGACACAAAATAATATATAATATGTCATTTAGAAACAAACATGTAAGGAGCAAATATTTGCCATTAACGTGTCGGTTTCCACTAAATATGTGTCCGCTCGTAAGTGACACAAATAAAGTGTCAGTCCTCAAACGACACATAGATGAATTCATTTATATCACTTATGAAGTGACGCCGTGTAATGTCATTCATCCAGTGACACTCACCGATTAAAATTTAGGATGTACATGTCATTCAGCTATATGACATAAATATTCTTGTGCCATTTATTGGCCGACATGTATATCTGAAAACATAAAAAATGTATATATAATACGTGTTGGCCTAAATTTAAAATTCAACCGACACGTATTATATATTTACTATTTTTAGAAATCTGGTTTTATATGTGTATATATATAAAAGAACACTTAGATAGCAAAAACAATGTTATTACTCAACAATTACAGAAAAGGCCGACTCATGCAAAGACAACAAATTAATAATACAACTCACATATTTAAGCAACACAAACCTTACATTTGTAAGCAACAAACACAAACTTCAACAAGCAATGTCAACAAATACAAATTAATAACACAATATTAAGTCAGTAAAGCTATAACCACAAATTAACAAGTACTCATCAGAACCAATACCAAAATCATGGTCATTAAATCATATCCTTAATAAGAAAAAGTCTTAATTATATCTAGCCAAAAATTAAACTGGAACCCAATTGCAATGCTATTTCAACACAAAAGCATATTATGCACTTCAAAATCAACTACAATATACCAAAGCGAAATTAACCAACAACTACAAACACAAGAGGCAACATAAGATCCAAGTACCAACAAAGCTAAATGACAAATACTTCAACCATTAGCATTTGAGTTGTGTCAGCAAAACAAAAAAACTCCATATAACTCCATTAGCTACTTCAACCATTAATTCAATCAAACAAGCAGTCATCTCCTAAAAAAAATTCAAATATACACAAAACCTCTACCAATATTTTGATTTAATAAGTTAGAACATATTGAATATTCAATCTCCGCTGATAAGCACAAATCTTACAGAATTTTGTAACCTGATTTCTTTGTCTTTCTTTTTCTCTATACCAATCTCTTACAATATTGGATACAAAGATAGCCCATTCTGATCTCACCTCATTCATCTCCTCTATACTATAACTTTCGTTGTTGTTAAACTGATATCAGAATAAAATTTAAGTTAATTACAGCAATAAAATCAACATTCTTGGATTTTGGATTTATAATTATGTATATCTTACCTTCTTACAAAGGACATGCTAAGTTTTTACCCCACCTCTTCAAAGACAAGCTCTCTTGGCCAATTCAGGTGTTGTTTAAATATACAAAGGCCGTTTCAAAACTTTAAGGAAAGAGTTATCAGATTACATACTCTAGGCAAAAAGGAGGCTTTGTTTAAACCCACGTCCTTATGGCTATCTTGATATTTCGGATTCAAAATTTGAGGAACTGCAAATTTCACCACTCACAAAAATAATAAACATATTAATGAGGAAGGTCATTGCTAGAGCATAACCACTTTCAATTATATAAAATCTAAGCTTCCTATAAATAAAAAACTGCATCATAACCTTCTCATTAGTATGTTAAATTAGCACAATAACCATAAATAACTCTTATTAATGTAATCAAGCCTTCAAGTATCAAACATGATTGCGATTGCCTAAGAATTTGTTTATGGTAGCTCTACCTGTGAATCACAAAACCAATTTAGTTGGGCCCTTTACAGTAAACAATAATCACAAAAAGTAAAGGAAAATGACTCAAATTCATAGAAGATAAAAAGTAAAGATAAAGGTGAATCAGAGAACTTCCAAGATGGACTAAGTAGACGATCTAGCACTTCAAAACACAACATATTTGAAAAAAAAAAGTTAGAAAATTATTTGATAGCTTAGTTGCTAAATATTTTCGGGTTCAAACCCTCAAACACTTAGAAAAGCACCTCACATTCTCTCATTGGCATTTAGTCAAACACCTGGTGGAACAAAATACACATATATTACACAACAATAATAAAACTAATAAACGAACTATTCAACTTATTAACGGAATCTTCTCAAACAAGGAAAAAAAAGGTAAGCTCAAATAACCCTAAAATCTATTAATCAACAAATATAGAATCACATGCACACAAGCACCCAAATATATATTTAAAATTAATTAATTAAACTTGTTATAAAACAAAGTAGAAAGAAAAGAGAGTAAAGTTGCAAGATCTAGTTGCTTAATTGCTTAACTTACTTTACATCATCAAACAAATCCTGTTACCTAAAAAAAGCTAAACAAAGTCCATTATACGAAAAAACCCAAATTTCGAAACAAAAACCCTGAATCTCTAAAACATAATGATGTTAAAATTACACCATTAGAATATAAAATCAAGCCTTGCTTTTCTTATTATCATCAAAATATTCTTCAAATCTGTAAAAATTAAAGTAAACAAAATCAAAAGAGAGCAAACTGGCCACGTTATCGAGTTCTGTACCAATAGTAACGAATAACTATAAACAAAATCAAACAAGAGTTCTAGTGTTGTTTCTTCACTAGACTAACGCTCTACTTGTTGATTGTTCGATCTCTTCGCTTGTTGATTACAACAGTGCAGATAACTTCAACAGACATATATAATAAATTTCTTGAGAAATGCTTGAAACTAAGTGTAAAACATCGATCTATAAAAGAACAAAATTTACAAGTAAAATTTGAATCAAATAACTGAAATAGTAATGAAATAATTGAAACAACGACAAATTAATGACAAAATATTGAAAAAAAATAAAGCAATAAAAATCTTATTTCAAAATTTTGTAAATTAAAGCAATAACCAAAATCCCAAATCGGAAAGGGGAAAACCCCAAATCTATGGCAACCAAACCCTAACCTTTAATTTTTTAAAACAAATCCGAAATTCTAATTGTAAAATATGAAATTTGAATCCAAATAGCCAATATAACCGTATTTATTAAGATTAAAACTAATATTTACATATATTAAAGGAGATTGAGAGAAGTTATAGAGATTGAAAGAGTTTAAGTACATGCCATGAATGCCCAAATAGATCGAACCTGCAGAGATTGAGAGAGTACGAAAGATACCATGGTTAAACAAGAAAAGAACATGAAGGAGAGGAGATCAACAGAGAAGGGGAGATTGAGATGGAGATGAATGGTTAGAGAGGAAAAATTAGGGCTGGCTAAGTGTTTATGTCTTTCCCTTTAATTTGTTTTATTATTTAATTGTTATACTTGTCAGTTATTAAAATTGTGACACAAATTTCTGTACAGACTCCCAGAAAAGTGACACATATAATTTTACTTAGGTTTGACTAAAGCTTATATGTCATTTTCCTGGAAATCGACACAAATAAAGTGACATAAAAGCCTAGATTTCTTGTAGTGATATAGAAAATTAAATAAATATACATCAATATTTCATATTTATTTTGTTAATTTGATATCCTAATGCTAAATTAATCATGATCATGAAAGGCGTAAGGAACTTATGTCCGTTTTGACCTTAAAGAAGTCGTTGTGCTATTGCAATTTCTAACGTTTTTCGGCAGAAGAGGTAGAAGATGCCAGAATATAATTGACGCTTAGGGTAGCCATATATTAAGAAAACTGTGATCAGAATAAAAATATATAAAACTGTGATCAGAATAAAAATATATCACCATATTTTTTTATTTTAGCATTTAATTATTTCTAATTATGTATAACTAACATAGTAAATGTTACTATGAGATGAAAGTGAAAGTGTCTAGATTCTAGTGAGGGTAGAAATAGAGTTTTTTTTTTTTGGTTTCTGTTGTTGGGGTTTGTTTTTTGTTTTGTTTTGTTTTGTTTGTTTTTTGGGGTAGGGGGGTGGTGTTGGGGGTTTTACCAAGAAATTAGAGAGGGTAAGAAGCTAACAACTAGCAAGTGGAAGCGAGATGTGTGATTACTTTGCTGGTGAAAATGTGTTTAGAGACAAACACAATCTAAATTTACTGTTAATTTTAAATATTTATGTATTATTATAGTATTTTCGAATAGGACAAGTATTAAGTTATTGTATAATTATATACAAATATATAATTCTTAACTAAGAAGTTGTTTTGCGTAGTTCTTAAGATTCTTTTCTCCTCCAGTAAGGGAGTCTTTCAGAGAATGAAATTTTTTATAAAATTATATATATATGATGTTTAATATTTTGATTGATTATTTGACACAAATTCTAAACCAATTATCAATTTAAAATTTAATTTACCAATTCATCCAAGTGGAAAGTGTTATTTTCTCATAAAAAAATAGAGAATATGTCACACATCAAAAATACTAATTAAAACAAGAATATATTTTTAGGTAAGGTTTATGATCTATAAACGAACATATATCATTCTCTCTCAAAACACCCAAACAAAGGCAATAGGCAACAATGAAGAATAGTTGAAGAGGACAAGCTACTATAATGGTACCCCCACTCAATCGATTTCTTCCTTTAAGTTATGATGTGCATATGTCTATGCGTGATTGTTAATATAGTTGCATAGTTCAGTTTGTTTCTTTATATGTAGTTCTCTGTGGATTCGTACCTTAATTTTTATTAATAATAAGTGTATTAGTGGAAATTATTTATGATTTAATGTATTATATTGTTTTATAGATAGTTGTGAAAATGGAAAAATTGAAAATGAGTAGTTCAAGTACAAATTTATAATTTTTATCTTTTTAACAATTTTATTTAACGATAAAATTATCAAAATTTGAAAAAAAAAATCGGGTTAAATAAAGCAACTCATATGGGCTAATTGCAGGTTCTCTTGGAAGGCCCAACAAAAAGAGTTACAAAGTTTGTCTAAACATAGTAGGCTTGGAAGTTGGGTCACCACAAATGGCCTGATCCAGGCTACTAAAACTATAAACAACCCCAACTTTCTTTTTCTTATAAAATCATTATGGGACCCTAAAATTTTGGCTTATCGTCTTCGACGCAACCCCACACCGAGCCCCCCAAACGTCAGGTCCCCAGAGATAACAAAGCATAATCGAATAGCATGACTCAATACATTCTAGAAATCAAGCTTTACACTTGAACCAACGTCCTAAGGACCCAAAATTTTAATTCATTAGATCCCACTTTTAATTTAGTATAGATAAAATGATAATCTTAAGAAAAAAAAAATTGTTGTTTAAGTGATGCTAACTAAACCCCTTTTATGCCTATCTCGATCTATCTCTTAATGGAAGTACAAAAAGACCTCTATAGATAATTAATATATTTTGGAAAACAAAAACAAAACTCTTAATTCTTTCAATTTTTCATTCATCATTCGTCTTCGACTTCTTTGATTCTTCTTTTTCAATTCCTCTTCTGCATCTTCAAAAAGCCAATTCTAGAATCACTACCTCAGCTTCTAAGTTGAGATAAACAAATCCCTAATTTCAAATCCCCCTAATTAGCCCCCATCTCTTATTTACAATTTTAGCCTCGTAAAATTAAGAGACAGGGCCTATTTAGTCGAGAAGGAGGGCATAAAACTGTAAATGGAAACTGTAAATGGCATTTGGGCTTATAGTGTTTGTTGGTGGAGAGGAGGCGATTATTTACCCAATAAACGAAGAAGAATTTAGCGTCAAAATATAAGAATATGCCAGTTGTTAAGCTAAATGGTTTGTTGTAGATCCCAAATTTTTTTCTTTTTAAAACATTTCTAACTCTTAAATTTTGTATCTATTAACTGTATTAATCTAATTAGATTATTAGCTTACTATTATAATATAATTTTTAAATAAAGTAATATATTAAATGAGTATAAAACATTACTATGTTTTAAATTATTGGTCAAATTTGTTTCCACTTCTTCCGCTAAACCCCATCATTAGTTAGCAAATTATTAAGAAATATAAATTTAAAATAGATGAGTGAACATATTTTGAGCTAGCTAACCTTTATGCAACCATCAACTAAATGGAAACTAAGCGAGCTCTATGATGTATTTTTGGACTATCTGAAAATGAAAATTAGATTAAGAAATTTGTTATTTATACATATACAAGTATCGCACGAAAAATCATAAGACCTAATTATTAACACAACACTATCTTAAAATTTAAATTTATCAAACCATTTTACACATAAATACAAATAAATTTTACTACTATAATAAAATATGATATAAGGAATATTTAAAACTTATAAGAATCACTCATAGTTAGTTTTTAAAAATTGTCCAATATATTCAAAACGTCACTAATACTTAGTCTTTCATGTTACTACTTATATTACCACTTATATTACCTTTATTAGTAGATTTAAAGAGAATTCATCATCCTTAATAAATTTATTGGAGGGATATTTAGTTATAATATGTTAATTATTTACCCTTAAACATTATATAATATAAGAAATATATCAATATTAATTTAAGGATCTTTTTTAATGTGATGTCTATCTATTGCAAAATCATTTATGCTCGAAGAGGTGCTTTGGACATGTACCAAACAAGGTTGGTTTCAAATGGAGGTAGTGAGCAGTTTTAGAAAGGTATTTACGGTTGGCATCATAGACCAAACATATCTAAAACAAAAATAACAAAATAACAAATAAACAGAAATTTGTTGAATAAATAACTAAATTAGAAATAATATTACAATAAAAAACAAAAATCCAAAAGAAGAAGCAACTTTTTTTTAAAAAATTATAAATTATAAAATAATAATAAATAAACAAATTTAGAGCTATTTTATGCTTTGTGCAACTATGAACTAAGTTGGAAACTAAACAAACACTATATTATACTTTTGAACCATGTGAAAAGGGAAATTAGATTAAGAAATCTATTCCCCACAAGTATAGCATGAACATAGCACAACTTAATTATTAATCAAATATTATCTTAAAATTTAGGCTTATCAAAGTATTTTACATTGATTATAAATATAACTCGTTGGGAATAATTAGACACTTATTTGTGAAACCTTGTAAAAGGCCTCAAATGTATCGGATTCATCAATATTATATAGTCATTTAACCTAAAATACCATATAAAATAAACTAAGCATGCATTAAATAAAGTAATCATTAATATTATAACATAAAATTGGAGAAATTTTCTCAATTATTATTCTGGAACAAGTCGTTTTATATGCATTACAAATTAATGATTGTTTAATCATTGCTCTAATTTTGTCAAGTGTGAAGGCATTTTTGCCTTTCACACAATCCCACATTGGTGGGAAATAAAATGTAAGTGGGGAGGCTTGGCTATATAATAAAGCCTCCTCCTCCTCCTCCCCTTTGACTTGTCCCAAGCTTATGTATTAAGCTTTTCTCTTCTTTCTCTCTTCTTATCTCCTCATTCTAATTGTGAGAGAGATTATAATATTTTTCTTCATAGTAAAATATTTTCGGTCTTGTTCCGTGGAGGTTTCCCTCAAATTAAGGGTTTTACCACGTTAAATTTTTGTGTCTTTATTTTTCTTTATTGCCTTTAATTTATTTATTATGGAATGCTGAGCCGCCCAAATTGTTTATTTTATTTATTGTAGAAGGCAGTACTACCAAAATTTTTATTTCTAACATAACAATTTGTTTCTTGTCTTTTATTTGAGCTACGGTGGGAGTGCTTAATCTCTTAACAGTGGTATCAGAGCCAAGTTGCCAAAGCAGAGCCAAGGGTTAGGGCAATGAGTGGTTACTTGTATGGTTATATACATGTCTCGGAAAGCTTTGTCAAAAAGGCAATAAGAGTCTAAGGAGACTGGGTTTTAAGTGGGATCGCTCGTGACCCCTCCAGTTTTTCCTGAAAGCTTTTCTGGTGTATATTAAATCATACCGGCACTTACCACTATTCCTAGTTACTGTTTAGCAGTGGTGTATTTATACGAATACTGTTACTATTCACATATATGATACTATGCAAGAGTACTATTCACATATACGGTATTATTCACTGCAAGACAAATGGCAGCCAAATTTAAGATAAAGAAGTTCGACGGAAATAACTTTGGGCTATGAAAAATAAAAATAAAGACTATCCTGAGAAAAGAAAATTGCCTTGAAGCAATTGATGAAAGACCGGAAAGTATGCAAGATGAAAAGAAATGGGAGAAGATGATAGTGATGCGATGGCAAGTCTACATCTGGCAGTTGTAGATGAAGTGCTGTCAAGTATTCAAGAATTAAACTCTGCAAAGGAGATTTGGGATACGTTGACAAGCCTGTATGAAGCCAAATTTCTACACAACAAAATTTTCTTGAAAAGGAAGCTATACACTCTTCGTATGTCAGAAACCATACCAGTGACTAAACATATCAACACTTTTAAGACGTTATTCTCTCAGCTCTCAATGATGGAGTATAACATAGAAGAAAAGGAATGTGTTGAGCTTCTACTTCAGAGTCTAACTGATTCATATGATAATATCATCCTTAACTTGGAAATGGTCCGATGAAGTCATCTCTAGTCTTTAATGATATTGTGGCTACTGTCTTAGAAGAAGAGAGCAGACGTAAAAACAAGGAAGACAAAATAATGACTTCTCAACAAGCATAGGCTTTATCGGCCAATAGAGGGAGATCAAGGGAACGTGATTTTAGTGGGAGTCACAATCAAAACAGAGAAAAGTCCAAAGGTAGGGAGCTTGTTAAATGCTACCATTGTGGAAAGCAAGGGCACATGAAAAAAGAATGTTGGCATCTTAAGAAGAATGGAGAGGGAAACAGCAAAGGAAAAGAATCTGAGTTGTCAAGATCTCAAGGTTGTGTAGCAAGTACTTCAGGAGATGGCGAAATCTTGTGCAGCGAGGCAACAACAATTGCAGAAGGCAGAAAAAGGTTTGTTGATATCTGACTAATTGATTTAGTAGCAACATGGTATATGACTTCTAGAAGAGATTGGTTCTATCAATATAAACCTATCTCAAAAGGGTCTGTGTACATGGGTGATGATCATGCCTTAAAAATTGCTGGTATTGAAACCGTCAAAATAAAAATATTTGATGGTACGATTCACACTATCCAAGATATACGACATGTGATTGGCTTGAAGAAAAATTTGCTATCGATGGGACAATTGGATGACCTCTGATGTGAGTTCCATACGAAAAATAGGACTATAAAGGTTGTCAAAGGCGCGCTTGTGGTGATGAAGGCAGAAAGATTGCTGCTAACCTATACATGCTCTATGGAGAAACTGTTTAGGAGGCAGAAACAGCCGTTGCTAGTTCTGGAGAAGAATTGTCTATGATATGGTATCGAAGACTTAGCCATATGTCCAAAAAGGGTTTAAAGATTCTCTCGGATCGAAAACTGCTTCCTGGAATTAAACTGTAAGTTTACCATTCTATGAGCATTGTGTTATTAGCAAGCAGAATAGACTGAGATTTAGCAGACCTGTTGCTAGGAGTAAAAATATTCTAGACTTGATTCATTCTAATGTTTCAGAATCACCTGTTACATCCCTAGGAGGAGCAAATTACTTTGTACTGTTTGTGGATGATTATTCTCAGAGATGTTGGGTATATGTCATTAAGAAAAAATCAGATGCATTTCATGTATTTAAAGCCTTCAAAGCATAGGTGGAACTTGAATCCGGAAAAAGGATCAAGTGTTTGAGGATAGATAATGGGAGAGAATTTTCCAACAAGGAATTTGACGCGTTTTATAGTCAAGAAGGTGTGAAATGATAGAAGACAGTTGGTTACACACTACAACAAAATGGAGTGGCAGAGCGGATAAATAAAACTCTCACAGAAAGAATGAGAGCATTACTAAGGACTGCAGGTCTATCCAAGATATTTTGGGTAGAAGTAGCCATTACAGCCTGTTACTTGATAAATAGGTCTCCATCAACAGCAATTGAAATGAAGACACCTATGGAGAAGTTGACTGGTAAGCCAATTGGATTATTCCTCCTTCATATTTTCGGATGTCCTGCTTATGTGATGTATCATGACCAAGAAGGAACAAAGCCAGATCTAAAATCCAGGAAATGTATCTTCTTGGGGTATGCTGATAGAGTAAAGGGGTATCGCCTATGGGATCCTACTACCCGTAAGATTGTCATCAGCAGGGATGTTATCTTTATAGAAGACATGTTTAAATGTGAAGAAAGTGGTAGCACAAAGAAAAATGTTAAGACTATATCAGTATAGGAAGAAACAGTTTCTTCTGAAGCAATACCAGAACATGATGATTAAGAGCCAGTTGAGTCTAAAGTAGTTGAAGTCCGTCGATCAATTCGAGAAAGAAAAGAACCTTCTTGGCACTCAGAGTATGTAATTGCGAGCAATGTTGCATACTAGATGGGGAGCCTTCAACCTTTCAAGAGGCTATAAAAAGTTCTGATGCATCTCTATGGATGACAGCAATGCATGAAGAGATGGAAGCTTTAGACAAAAACAAGACATGGGAACTTGTGTCACTATCACATGGAAGAAAAGCCATCGGAAACAAATGGGTCTACAAGATCAAAGGTGATGGCAATGATCAAGTAGAGCGGTATCGTGCTAGACTGGTGGTCAAAGGGATATGCTTCGAAAGAAGGAGTTGATTTCAACGAGATATTCTCTCCTATGGTACGACTTACAACAATTCGGGCAGTCTTGGCTATGTGCTACATTTGACTTACACTTAGAGCAGTTAGATGTAAAAACTATGTTTCTTCATGGAGAACTTGAAGAAGAAATTTATATGCTCTAACTGGAAGGTTTTATTAAAGAAAGAAAAGAGAACTTGGTTTGCAGGTTGACCAAATCTCTGTACGACTTAAAATAGGCGCCAAGGTGCTGGTACAAGAGATTTGATTCATTCATCATCAGCGTCGGTACAACAAACTCAGTTTAGATCATTGTACGTATTACAAGAGGTTTGAGGAAGACTTTGTCATTTTGCTGTTATACGTGGACGATATGTTGGTAGTAGACACTAACAAAGATCAGGTCCAAGAATTAAAGGCATAGTTAGCTAGGGGATTTGAAATGAAGGATATAGGACCGATAAACAAGATTCTTGGATGCAAATTCACTAAGACAGAAAAAATAGGAAGATTTGGTTATTTCAAAAGAATTACTTGAAGAAAATCTTTCACCGCTTCAATATGCAAGATTGTAGGCCAATTTCCACCCCATTTCCTGTTAATCATAAATTATCCTCAAGTATGAGTCCTAGCAATGAAGCGGGGAGGATGGAAATGCCTCAAGTACCGTTTGCATCAGTAGTAGGAAGCCTAATGTATATTATGATGTGTACAAGACCAGACATTGCACAAGCAGTGGAAGCGATCAGTAGATTCATGGCTAATCTAGGGATAGAGCATTAGAATTTTATTAAGAGGATCCTTAGATACTTCAAAGAGACCTCTGATGTTGCACTATGCTATGGAGGATCAGAGTTCATTGTCAAGGGCTATGTTGATTCAGATTTTGCAAGAGATCTTAACAAAAGGAAGTCTGCTACAGGCCATGAGTTTACACTTGCAGGAGGTCTACTACAGGCCATGTGTTTACACTTGCAGGAGTTGCTGTCAGCTGGGTATCAAAGCTACAAACTGTTGTGGATCTATCTACAACAGAAGCAAAGTATATGGCAGCTATACAAGCTTGCAAGGAAGCTGTCTGGATCAAAAGGTTATTAGAGGAACTTGGGCATAAACAAGAGAAGATTTCTTTATTTTGTGATAGTCAGAGTGCATTGCATATCGTAAGGAATCCAACCTTTCATTCAAGGACAAAGCACATAGGAGTTCAATATAATTATGTACGAGAAGTAGTAGAAGATGGAATAGTGGATATGCAAAAAATCCACACGAAGGATAACATAGCAGATGCATTGATCAAACCAATCAATGCTGACAAGTTCATCTGGTGTAGAACGTCTTGTGGCCTGTTAGAGACGTGAACAGCATGTATAGAGACAAGACTGAAAGGAAAAATGCATTCAAGTGGGAGAATGTGAAGTGTAAAGGCATTTTTGCCTTTCACACAATCCCATATTGGTGGAAAATAAAATGTAAGTAGAGAGGCTTGGGTATATAATAAAGCCTCTTCCTACTTTTTTACTTATCCCAAGCTTATATATTAAGCTTTTCTTTTCTTTCTTCCTTGCTATCTCCTCCATTCTAATTGTGAGAGAAATTATAATATTTTTCTTCATAGTCAAATATTTTCAGTCTTGTCCCATGGAGGTTTCCCTCAAATTGAGGGTTTTACCACGTTAAATTTTTGTGCCTTTATTTTTCTTTATTGCCTTTAATTTATTTATTATGGAAGGCTGAGCAGCCCAAGTTATCTATTTTATTTATTATGGAAGGCAGTGCTACCCAAATTGTTATTTCTAACATAATAATTTGTTTCTTATCTTTTATTTGAACTACGGTGGGAGTACTCAATTTCCTAACAAATTTTTAGTTTTAAATAATCAATTAGTCCATAATTTTGTCATTAATTAGTCGCTAATTATGCTGACTAGTAGATAATTAGTTGTTAATTTATAGTTAATTATGTGGTTCATTAGGGTTAATTAAGCATGATTAGGGTTCAACTACTGGTTAATTATGTGATGTTTGGATGATAATTATGCATGCTCAGTATAGTTGATCAATGATTAATGGTGCCATAATTAGTGTGGAAATCACACATTTAGATTAATATTTATTTTAATCATGTCTGTTATTATTAATTCCTTTGTTTGATGTTGAAGGGATAATTTGAAACCCTTCTATTTTGTAATAATTTTCTTTTTATCATAATTATTATAAGAAATTGTTGTAATCCTCAATCCCTTCCCTTATTTTTGATGGAAATGTAATCAACTCTCCTCCTCTTTCTACATATGTATATAAATTGTTAATGCCTCACATGTAATAAAAAGATAAAGTGGTTGTGTACATAATAAAATTTAGGATCCATAAAGGGTAACATTAGTGATTTTAGAATCTAGAACTCAGTAAACCCATAGTGGAGGCCAGATCAACTTCCAGGCCAATGTAACCTATACCTAACTTTTTGAACTCATCTCTGAATGGGTAATGGACGGTTGCATCAGAAGTTAGGGATTGACTACCGTCATCCAAATTTTCTTGAGGTTATTTACCTGGGCGGCGACTCTGACTTATTCTTTGGGCCTTGTCTCTGTAAGTTAGTTCTGTATGACCCTCTGGGGACCCAAAAGGGAGCCCGCATAGGGAATCGGCTGTAAGTGCGGCCACTCACATTAATCTTGGGATTAATCTCCTCTTTATTTGTTGTTTTTCACATAACAAAAATTAAAAAAAAAGAATTAACTTGAAGAAAACAAAAGAAAAAAAAAAGTGGGGGTAAGAGTGGGGAATACCTATTTCTCTGCTTTAGTCAACCTTTAACAAATAAATAATAACAAAAGGAAAAAATAATAGTATAGTAACTTGATGAACAAATAACAAAATTATAAATAACATTAACTTGTTAAACAACAAATTTAAAAAGAAGAAGAAGTAACTTTATTTTAAAAAATTATAAATTTAAATAATAATAAATAAATTCATAGCTATTTTATGATTTGTGCAACTATGAACTAAAGAAGCACTATATTGTACTTTCGAGCCATGTGAAAAGGGAAGTTAAGAATAAAAAATTTCTTGCTTATATAACAAAAGTATAGCACCAACATGACAACTTAATTATAATCAAATATTATATTAAAATTTACGTTTATCAAACTATTTTACATTGATTATAAATAATTTGATAATTTAGATAAAACGGTAAAGTTCATTAGTGCCCTATACCATTTTGTCTGGAAAATTATTCATGGGATTAATCGCCTCTTTATTTTGTTGTTTTCACATAACGAAAATAAAAAGGAGTAAAAAGATTTAATTTTAAGAAAACAAAAGAAAAAAAGAGGGGGTGAGAGCGGGGAAAACCTATTTCTATACTATAGTGAGCCTTTAGCAAAATAAATAGTGACATAAGAAAAACAAAAGTAAATAGTAACTTATTGAATAAATAAAAAAATTATAAACAATATTAACTTGTTCGATAAACAACAAATTTAGAAAGAAGAAGCAACTTTATTTTAAAAATTATAAGTTTAAATAATAATAAATAAATAAATTTAGAGCTATTTTACGCTTTGTGCAACTATGAACTGAATCGGAAACTAAACAAGCAATATATTGTACTTTTGGACATTTTGTTTGAAAAAGGAATTAGAAGAAAAAAATTTTTTGATTATATAACACAAGTGTAGCACAAACATGACACAACTTAATTATTAATCAAATATTATCTTAAAATTTAGGTTTATAAAACTATTTTACTATATCGCTAGGAATACTTGACATTTAGGTTTATCAAACTATCTTGCAACATCACCAGCAACACTTGGACACTTATTTGTGTCACCTTTTAAAAAGTCACAAATGTTTTTGATTCATGAATATTACTTTTACATAGTTTTAATATTTATATTACATTTATTAGTATATTTAGATGATATTTTGTCAAACTTTTAATTTTTTAAATATAAGCATCTTGTATTTTAATAGAAGGGATGCTAACTCTCAAATCAATGGTTATGTATAATTGGTTGAGCGTTTATCATATGATATCGAAAATATATAATGTCAAATCAATTGCTTCTTAGTGTATCTATTTCAGCATTGCTAGTACAGCTAAATTCTTTTAAAAAAACGATTTGCAAGCCGCTTGATATATTCCTAGTTGCCTCCTTAACAAGATTTGCAAGCCACCCAACAGGATACCTAGATACCTAGTGACCTTCTTGTCAAAGGGTTGCCATGGCTGCCTTCCCCTCACTTTGAGGTATTGGAAGCAAAACATTTCTTAAATAAGATGTTTAGATGTGGACAAAGCAAGATTGGTTTGAATGGGGTAGTGGGTCGTTTAATTTGTAATGATATTTAAAGCTAACATGCTATTGTGAACACGTGAAAAAATAAACACTAACCCCTGCACCCACCCCCTGAATCTATGCTTTAACAGGAATCGCACAAGGGTACATTGATACAATAGAAACCTCTAGTAAAATGCTCGTCTGTGACACAGCAGATAAAGTACATTACATAGTTCGTTTTAGGGATTGGCAACTTACCCGTTCAGTGACTTCAGCATTGGACATTCCCAAAATTGTTACTATCATGTCAGGTGAATTCAATAATGAACACTTGTTGGCATTCCAACCTTCCTTCTCATTTCAGGACCTATCCGAAAGAGAATTCAGTACTTCTTCCTCTTGGTTGTGAATAACTGAATAGGGTGAACCACCCTGTGGATATCTTTCCTTCTAAATAAAAGAATTTGAATAAGACTCGGTCAACTGGAATGTTTATTATCCATTAGGGGATCTTCCAATTGAGAAGATCCATTGACCTGAGATGAAGAGAATGGTCTATTTATTTTATTTCGTTATTAAGTCAAACCAATGATTCGTTATTGGAGCAAATAGCAACAACCTAGACGGTAAACAATAAAATCATTAAACTTGTTCAATAAACAGAATTTTAAAAAAAATCCTTTAAACTGTTCAATGGAGGTGGAGTGATATAAAATTATTAGCTTTAGACATGATTTCAACTCTTATTATTTGTTTTTTTATATATATAAAAGAGAAAAAGGAGAGTAAACAATAAAATATTGTCATAAATTATTCTTAAGCATGTCATCAGTGGCAGATCCAGGATCTAGATCTAGATCTTAAGGGTCTGACCTAGTCAAAAATAAAATTATAGTGAGTTTTTATAATATAAAAGAAAAACAAAAAAAATGATAATTTTGTTAAATTAATTATGCATCAAGAACATAGAATTTACCTTTTTTAAAAATCTAGTGAATAGATAAAAATTGAATAATTTAAATAAATATTTGTCAATAGTGGAGTCTCATGTAAATTAAAAAAAGGGAACTTTATATTTTTTAAACAAATTCCTAACTCTCAAACTAAACTATAAAAATCAAGTATAATATAAAGTTTGAAAATATTAACAAAAAAAATATATTATGCAAACTTTTTAACTTAAGTCTTCAATCTACGTTCTTTTAATTAATAAAAATATCATTTGCTTAGTCAGAAGTTTAGTAAAATATTAAAAAAATTTAACTAGTTAAATTAAATGACAAAAAGATTTTGAGGCAATCTAACACGAAATGGTAATTTTATCATTATTAAGAATCTATGAACATAGAAGGACCGAAATTTATCACAAAATGTTAAGATTTAAGGTTTACTGTAGAAATATTCAAACATCTGGGGAGGCATTTTATCTTAGAATCCTTTCATATATGTGGGTTATTTAAGAAATTTTTTAAACTTGAAGGGGCCTAGGAAACATAGTTCCGCCACTCTGTGTCATCAGTTGCTAGAGAAGTATTAGGTCAGAAGTAGTAACAAGTGTCTGTACACCCACCATAATGCAATACCATAAAACTTCCATTTCATCTGTACCACGTTCTTTTTAACAAACGGGAAAACAAATTATAAAAGGGATAATTTCAAAAACTATCCTTGAGTTTTGGCTTAATATCAAGTAAAAATCGTCTATGCATTTTTAATCAATAACACCCTTGAACTTTTATTCAAATCATCAATAGTGTTAATAAACAAATAAAAAGACACATATACCCCTCTTCTCACATACTTGCATATAGTTGAAATTACATAAGTCAAACATTATAATAAAATGACCGAAATATTCATAAACTGTATAAAAATATTATTAAACAAGATAAAGCACATGGGTTATAAAAGTCAAAAATACCCTTAATTGAAGTTGAATTTGAAAAATGAAGATTGTATGACCATTGAATACGAAGATTATACTTCTTTTTGAAAAAAATAAAAAAAATTAATTTTTTTTTGAAAAATAGTATATGAAGATGAGACACTGCATCCAATCTTTTAAAATCATTTTTTAAATATTTTTTAAGAAACTAAAAGTGAGAAATTTTTTTATGAAGGTGAGACACTATATAAACAACCATTTTTTTCACCTTGTGACTGGGTCCTTAAAAAACACTTTGTTATTAAGCCCCTAAAAATGATTGAAAATTTTCAGTTTCTTAAAACAATTAAAAAAATGATTGATCCAACGGTCATGCAATCTTCATTTTTCAAATTCAACTTCAATTAAGGGTATTTTTTACTTTTATAGCCCATATGCTTTATCTTGTTTAATAATATTTTTATATAGTTTATGGGTATTTCGATCATTTTATTATAATGTTTGACTTATGTAATTTCAACTATATGCAAGCATGTAAGAAGAGGAATATATATGTCTTTTTGTTTGTTTATTAACACTGTTGATGATTTGAATAAAAGTTCAGAGATGTTATTGATTAAAAATGCATAGATGGTTTCTGCTTGATATTAAGCCAAAACTCGAGGGTAGTTTTTGAAATTATCCCAATTATAAAACCTACATATTTATCAAATTCAAGGTCTATGAAATAAAGTTCATCTAATCAATGTTTAGCTTAATAGAATTTTTTTTAAAAAGGTTGATTAATGTCTCGTACAGTCCGTATAATTTCATTTACTTCTATTGTATTTTTTCACCAAATAAAGTTTTTAGTCATTGTGTTGGTTACGCAGTATAGTAATAAATTTAATCTATAAAACGGTAACATTTTAATAGGGCTTATAAATGGGATAATACTGTCTTAGATTTTTTTTTCTGATGGACTATCTCAAATGAAATTAAAATTGATTCTTACTTTAAAATAAAATAAAAGATAAAATATAAATTCCATAAATTATATCCCATTTCAAAATTAAACAAAGGTAAAGTTAAAATAAAATTATAATGCATAGGATAATTAACATGTAGATTGATTTAAATAAAGACTCTTATTCCCTCCTTATATATCTCTAATCTCTTTTCACTATTCTCTCTCTTGCCATATCAAGTTGATCGCTTCCAATGACATCCGCTTCATCTCTTTCCAGTTTCTTTGTGTTTTATCAAATATTAATTAAAGTCTAGCTATCTTTCTTTCTTTATAACTTTCCGTCCACATAGTATTATAATTTTAACACATTTTTTTGTTTAAATACAATTCAGTTTTAGTTTTCCTTAAAATACTAGAACTAAAAATAATTTGATTCAGTCTTTTGTTTATATGGATTTTGAGAATTCAATAAAAAAAAAGAAAACAATTGTTTGTGTAATGCATGAATTTTTTTTTTTTATACAATTCCTTAAACTCAAGAACTGTTCAAATATAAAAAAGAAAAATATAAAAAATATAGAAAAAATTCAAATGCCATCAAGATCAAATGATAACTTTATTGAAGATTAAAATGAAGAGCAAAAACCAGATGCTATTAAGTCAAATAATAATTTATTTAAATTTATAAGGAAAATGACTAAAATTTGATGTGGAAGGTAATTGAGGAGAAATAGTTTTAAAATGTTTGAGATTGTAATTATATTCTCCTTAAATTAAAGGTGGGACTAAAGAGATAAAAAAAATAGGGTTAAATAAAAATACTTTCAATTAAATTTTATTTTGATCTAATATCATTAAATAACAATAAACATGTCAGAATTTTTTTTTCCCCTTCAATTTTCAACTTTTTTGCAGCAAACCTATATATTGTTTTCACTGGGTGGGGCTGGTACCTCGCAGCGAGTTGGTTTACAGGATTGAAACAACTGGTTTTTTTAATTCCACGTGCTTGGTTAAGCTACTCCCACGTGGCAATGCCTTTCTATGGTCATAATCAAACAAATTATTTTGACCACTCGCACCCATATCTTATCTTTGGCTCCTACTTCGTACTTATTATTATTATTATTGTTGTTGTTGTTATCATTTCCCTCTCGAACATTTTCATTCACACAATTAAAAATAAAATAAAACTAAATAAATAAAGGATGGTTTAGCATAATAAATAACAATATTCCAAGACTCTAGTAAAAAGCACTTGACACAGGGGTTTTAGAAAAGGCTCAATTTTTAGCCTTTTTTTTTTTTTATAAAATTCAAGTCTTCAATTTTCATTCTAATAATTGTATTGAGCCAATATTATTGGCTCGGTATTATAATAAAATCTTTAAGTAAAATTATATGAGATGCAACCTACATGGTAATACTATCAACCAGTTCATATGACATATTATATCATGCACACAATTAGCAAGCTGTGGTTTGACACAATGTAGTTTCTGATTCTAATAATAATCAAGAGAAATATGGCTCAGCTGCTACTCAGCTACCCCTCAGCAGGCTCAAGCATTTTGAAGTATGCAACTTATGGTAGGAGAAGTGCTTTGGAGAAAGCAAGGTGGGCATGCGGTAATCATCATGCAGTGCATTGCTGCAGCACAAGCACTTCTTCAGTCAAGGAAGTGGGATTGCTTGATAAGGTTGAGAAGGACAGAAAAATGCTTAAAGAAGATGATTTTGAGTATTTGGTAGGTGATTTTGGTTGGAAAGTGAGGAGATTGGCTGTGGAGGAAGGTGAGATGAGACAAGTTGCTGCAGTCCAAGCTGAAGCTTTCCATACACCAGTTTTTCTGTTTGATGATCTTTTCTTCGAATTCTTTAAGGTTAATTTTTTTTTATGAATTTTCTAGTATTTGATTAATGAAAATATATTAAGCTGCTGAAATATATGTTTGCTGGTAAGTACAGGCAGAAGTGCTTTCTGGGCTTCTTTACAAACTCAGGAACTCACCTCCAAACAGGTAAATACTTGCCATGAAAGCGCTATTGTTATGATAATTTTTCTTCAATTCCTGAATCGAAGGCCCGATTCTAAAGGCTCTAGTATATATTTAACCAACTCTCAGGCATTTTTTGTGCCTTCTTATGGTTCCATTGGGTTCTTATGGATAGAGAAAAGTGTTTTGTGAATGGAATTCTTATCAATTTGATGAACAGATACGCTTGTTTGGTGGCTGAACCAAGCAATGAAGTTGTAAAGTCACAACAGAAACTTGTAGGCATAGTGGATGTCACAGTGTTGAGAGATGAAAGTGTTCTTCGACGTCTCCAGGGAGCAGAAGAATATCTTTATGTGTCTGGACTAGCTGTTTCAAAAAGTTTCAGGTTTGACACATTCTACTCTAATATCCATTGCAAAAATTTTTGTTAAAAGTCATGTTTTTTTAAGGTTTATCATGATGACTTTTGCATACAATCTATCAAACTTTGATGCATCAGAGATCTAATCAGTCCAACACAGACATACCTTTGATAGAGCTAATGTTGGGTGAATATTATTTGTTTTAAGCTTGTTTTGTGCTACTCTGACCCGAATGAAACTAAATAAAAACATGTAGCTGGCAATTGTGACAACCCTTCTTTCTATTCAACTTTTTCTTTAGTTTGCTAGTGTCTTCTTGTTTCACAAATATCAATTAAAGACTTTGCAACTAACAGGAGAAGGAAAGTAGCTAGTGTGCTACTGAAAGCGTGTGACATGCTTGCCATGCTATGGGGGTTGGAGTACTTAGCCCTCAGAGCTTATGAGGATGATGTGGGTGCACGGAAATTGTATTCAAATGCAGGTTACCAAGTTGTTTCAGGCGATCCACCATGGTTTTCTACCTGGATTGGAAGGAAACGCCGCGTTCTTTTGATCAAACGTATTAGTACATAATTGAGAGCATCCTTCATTGGAGAAAATCTTGGGTAAAATAGATATATTTACATACATCCAACCAATAAGAGAGCATCATACATAAGGCATAAACCTACTCTCTTATAGGTTGAATGTACTAGCACACAATTTTTTCAACTCTTCATCCACATGTTCATATCAGCAGTTGCAAGTGTCAAGCCTGATTCATCTTGAGATCCCAAAGTAAAAAAATAAAATAAAAGAAGAAGAAGCTAATACCATGTAGAATCATGTTTAACCTTTGCAACCTGACCCCCAAATCAAAAGGTTAATGTTAGAATTGATGGGTTATTGGCATATCAAGCATAAAATTTGTAACATGAAGTGTTTATATTAAATGTTAATTGATAACATGAGAAGTTAGATGATTACAAATCTCCCTTTTCATGATTCTAATCCCAGTTTTCTAATGATGTTACATTGCAGCAAATGTTGTCCACCTCGTGTATTAGTTTGTGACTCATTGGACCTTGCCCATTTGGCACCTCTACTATTGCTTGCAAAAGCTAAATCACCTTGAATCATAGGTAACTTACAAAGAAAAAATAACTAAAGAAGATTTGAAAATCTGAATCAGATCACCCAGAAATGCTTCTTTTAACAGCAAACATCATATATTTATCACATATCAAAAACCCATTTCCATCTCATGGTACCACTAAAGCTTCAGAAGTTTTAGATACAGAACTGTAATATATTCACCAAATTTTGGCTAGCATGTAGAAGAGACTAATGCTTGCATGAGAACTCGAAGATAAACATAGCTAGTACTAAAGCAAAATTAACTACAATGAGAGCTTGCCAGATTTGTCAGAACTGTTATCTGGAGACCTGTGAGTGCAAGGATCAGCGTCAACAAGCATCTTCACCACCTCTCTCATAGATGGGCGTAGACTGGGAAGCTTGGAAGTGCATAGGACAGCAATCTTCAATACCGTGATCATGTCCTCCTCAATTGATTCACATACAACTTCATGATCGAGAACCTTGAGGACATTTTCCCGGCTATTGAGATGAGTGGAAACCCAATAAACTATATCTTTTCCTTCTCCATACTTCTCTTCAATTGGTCTTCTTCCAGTAACTAATTCTAGGAGCACCACACCAAAACTATATACATCGCTCTTTTCAGTGACTTTATAGGTATATGCTAGCTCTGCAAAGGCAAAAGTGGGTGTTAACATATACATCACTCCTGTCAAATTCAAAAACTGAAAACAAACTTGTAAATAAAGCAAACGTTAAAATGGTAAAAATCTTCGATATTACCATAACCATAGAAAATATGAGACAAACAATACAATAATAACAGCAAGCACACATCAAATCCTATCATTTCATGAAAAGCCATCTAGCAATCAAATAATGACCAAAACCAAAGATGGTAAGTAAATGGACTTGGTCATCGGAACATAAAATATCTGCCCTAAATACTGGAAAAAAAAAATTAATGTTACATCTTCTAAACATATTTTTAGGTTTGGTTTATTCCAAAAAGAGAGGTGTAATCATAAAAGGATCATGTAATCATTGTCTTAATGAAGAATTCCATGAGAGATCACTAAACAAGCTCTAAACTGACCACAGGCACTTTATTGATGCATAAACAGAATAAAACAGGGAAAAGCAGAGGAGGATTTGATTGCTCAGTAAACAAGTTTTGAAACTCACCAGGGGCAATATAACCATGTGTTCCAGCAAAACAGCTGTAATCAGAACCCTTGAGAGACTTCTCTACAACCTTTGCAAGGCCAAAATCAGCAATTTTTGGCTCGAAATCCTCATCAAGCAAAATGTTGCTAGATTTTATATCTCTGTGAATGATAGGAGGTAAGCAATCATGATGCAAATAAGCAATCCCCTTTGCAGCTCCTAAAGCAATTTTGTATCTCATGCACCAGTCCAGTTCCATTTTCACACCTTTTAACTGCCTGTGAAGAGCCTCGAACAGATTACCATTTACCATATACTCAAACACCAGAAAATTCAACTCTCCTTTCAGTAAACAAGCATAAAGCTTCAGTATATTTCTGTGCCTGATTTTTCCCAAGATCTCCATTTCTGCTGCCAAAACCTTCACACCATTGCCTTTCCATAGTTGCTTGACTGCCACCATACCACCTTTTTTCTTCAAATCCAGGCGATAAACCTTTCCTGTGCCACCACTTCCAATCAGATTTTCTTCTTCCAGGCTGCATATGTCATCTGCATCAATATCCATTTGGTGGAAAGAGGCAAGTTTCCATTTTGTATCTTCTTCTTTCTCCTCATCCAAATCGCTCTGCATATTGGCTTCAAGCTTGAAGTTTTTATAACTCACAAGCAGTAACCCAGCTAGAATAACAACCAGAGCAGCTGCTATGAAACAGAACAAAACCAATTTATCTTTGAACAACCCTTTATTACTCGGCTTTTCGGGACAAACATCCAGACCTGATTTCATAAGCGTTTTAGCATTTTGGTCAAGACAGAGGTCTATGTTGCCAATAAAGGCTTTGTCTCCACCCATCCTTAAAAGGTCAGAAGGAACAGTTCCTGCTAACTGGTTGTTAGACAAATCAATAGAACTCAGCTTCAATTTCCTCAAATAATCCGGAATCTCACCTGTAAGTTTGTTTTCAGAAAGATTCAGAGCATTCAAAGAGCTCAATAGTGAAAACGTGCGTGGAATAATACCACTCAACAAATTGTTAGCTAGATTCAAGTCCACCAATCTAGCACAGTAACCCATATCTGTTGGTATTAATCCTGTTAACGAATTTTCTTCCAAATGCAAGGAAGACAACTGCTTTAGAGCACCAATTTCAGAAGGTATTGCACCAGAGAAGTTATTGTTATTCAAGACAAGCCTCTGTATGTTTGTTAGCTTGCCAAGTCCTGAAGGAAGCTCACCTGAGAACCTGTTATTTTGCAAAATCAACTGATTTAAGCTGGTGGACAACCCAATATCAGGAGATATCCCTCCAGTAAATTCATTATCACCAAGATCAATCATACCCACATTTGGCAATGCCCAAAGACCATCTGGTACCTTCCCAGACAAATGATTCTTATTGATTCTCAGCCTCTCAAGAGTTTTACAACCACTATAAGAATCAGCCAGCTCCCCAGAAAAGTTATTGTTCAGGGCAAGCAAGTTTATTAATTTCCTGTTTTCACACAGATACTTGGGAAAGCTACCTGAAAATTGATTCTCAGATATGTCAATACTTTCCAGAGGTGAGTATCGACCCAAATTTGCAGGGAATTCCCCAGAAAAACTGTTCTCATAAATGGAGAACCCAATAAGATGTTTCATATTCCCGAAACCAGAAGGTAATGGACCAGAAAAGTTGTTCCTATAGCACTGAAAAACCGTCAGATTCATGTTTCCAATTTCCTCAGGCAACTTCCCATGCAGCTGGTTTGAGGATATATCAACTTCCCGCAAAAGAGGAAGATCAGCAAGATCTTTTGGTATCTCCCCAGTCAATTTGTTGTGATACAGCTCAATCTTCCAGAGCTTTCGCAATTTGGAAATTGATAGTGGGAAATTACCGGTAATCTTGTTTACACAGATATCCAATGTTCCCAACTCCTTCAGTTCAAAAACAGATTCCGGAATCTCTCCCCTCAAATTGCAGTCAGACAGAAAAAGCCAAGTCAAATTTTTTAAATTTCCAATATTCTCAGGAATTTCACCCTCATTATAATCATTTGCTCCCACACCGAGTTGAACGAGTCTAGTTAAATTAACCACCCAACTAGGGAACCTACCAGTGAAGTAGTTGCTTGACAAATCTAAAATTTCTAAGTTTCTCAACACCGAAAGATCGGGGAGGGCTCCAGACATATTATTTCCCGTAACATTCAACACTTTAAGGTTGCGGCAATTGACTATTTCAGAAGGCAGCTTCCCGGAAATGGTATTCGAAGGCAACCAAAGCTTCGTAAGACTGCCAAGGACTGAAATGGATGATGAAATCTCACCAGACAAAGATTTGTTATCAAGTGAGATTTCTGTGACTTTCCGAGTAACAGGATCACAAGTAATCCCTGAGAACTGGCATGGAGACTCTGCGGACTCTTGCCACGAATCCAGGACCCCTAAGGGATCTTTCAGCCGGTTTTTGAACTGAATAAGCGCTTGAGTTTCAACATTTGAGGACACAATTGGCGCCAGAACAGAACAGAAAATGAAACACAACAGTGCCAGGACTTGCAAGGAGAGAACTGAGACTCTGGCCATTATGTAGAATGTGAGGGGCAATATCGAGATTTAAGAATGGATACAACAACCCACTAGATAATAATTGTAAGCTCCGTTATTGACATTGGCTAGCATCCTGGAAAAAGATAAAAAGAAGAACATTCAAATATAATCATAATCTATTCACCATTTCATAATAAATTAAAGCTTTTCCAGTACAATATTGTAAAGAGTAAACAAATCAAGTAATATAAGGATGATCTGTACAGGGAAGGAACGTCCAAACGTCAATTTTTGTTTTTAGCTGTGGACTGTGGCCCTGCTTGATAATATATTATTATATCACTGAAAGAGACCATGCCGTACTTTAAAGTCACTCATTCTTTGCTTAGCATTTTGGTTTAATTTGTTTCGTATTGTTAGGTTAAAAATTAAGATAACCTGAGAAAATGGAAACGTTTATATATCTTTTTCAGGTTTTATCAAATTATAGTTAGATTTAGTTTCATGTAAATCAATCTAAAATTATAAAAATAAATATAAATTCTGTGAAATCATCAGAGACCACAAAGATCACTATAGACCTGGTTTCAAAGTTTAAAATTCTGCAAAAATTTGAACTTTGTTCAAGGGAAAGTGGGTAAAGTCTACACCAAAGAGAAATTAAATACAAAAATTAAATTAAAAGAAGCCAGCCAAGTTCTTCAAAAGAGAGTTGCTTTTTAGGTTGGAATGTCATGTTTTGTGACCTAAATCCAACTTTTAGGTTTATTTTAATATTATTTAATTGAATTATGATACCTTAAGGAAACAAAAGCACAAGAAGAAGAGAAATTTGAAGATTCACAAAACAGTAAAAAAAACAAAAATAAATAAATAATCCAACTTTTAATAATGCAGGAATTCACAAGTTGGTAATAAATTTACCTGAAATTTGAGAGATTTGAAAGCTCTAATGCTTCTCAAGTTCTTGTCTGCAAAATTCCGAAACTTGAAAGCACTTCAAAACTCAAACTTCAGCAGAAGTCCTCAACATTCATTTAAAGGGAACCCGAGGATTTCCCAGAAATGAAAACCTCGTGCAAGTTTTGGCTCTTCTGCGTTGAAAAGTAAGTAACGTCTGGAATTCTTCGACTGAAGACAGAGAACTGAAATGGGTTGCTCACCAAAAAGCTTATAAAGAAAAGGATTCTTAGCTTTCAAGAGATGACTTAATATATATATATATATATATATATATATATACACAGACACACACTGATTGTCTGTTCAAATCTCAAAAGCAACAACACCACCAAGAAGCTGAAATTTTCTTGAGAAAAGGAAGAGAACCTCTTTTAGACCATTCTGGGAAAGAGAAAGAAAGAGGGAGAAAGCATAAAAAAGCTTCGTTATCAGAGTAACAGTTAAGAACAAGCGTAGGAAACAACAACTGTGAAATAATAGTTCTCAAATTCCCAAGAAAAGTTTTGTTAGTTACCAGCCAGGCAAAGGCTATAAATTCTTGTTTTCGCTTGAGAAAAGCAAAACAAGTAAATACAAATATGACACGAAACAATTACTATATAAGTGTGCGGGAGAATAGTATGAGAAAAAGGTGATGGGATGCAATGAATGGAGAGAAATGGAAGGAAAAGAGAGAGAGAGAGAGTGGGGAGAATCTGTGGATTGACAGAAGAAGGAGAAGGAGGAAGGAATGAAGACAAAAACGCTTTCGACTGAAGAATTGGCATTTTATTACTAACTTCACCTCGTTAGTGGGAAAAGGTTAACATCATCCATTCATTATTGGGATTGTTTCGTGATGAGTTGGATTTTCCTTCTTAACTCATTTTCTAGTCAATTTTCAGAACCATGGTGTTTTTTTACTAGCAATCTTTCACCCACCATGACAATCTCCATGTATTTAATTTAATATCTATATAATCTAAATTAATATAAGATTAATAAATAATCAATATATTTAAATTGAGTTTAAATTTTATAATAAAAATCATGATGTTATATAATATGGATAGTGATAAAATCAGTGTAATTTTATTCAAAAAAATCATTTGATATTAGAGGGTCATACTACGGTGCACCACTTTTTAAAATTTTTATAAATTTAATGTAAAAATTGTAATCTCTGTATAAAATCGTAAAATGAAAAAAAAGTTATAAATGAATAATTTTTCACATTTATGACTTTTATACAATAGTTTACAACTTTTACACTAATTTATAAAAAATTGAAAATAGTTATAAAATTTTTTATTTACAACTTTTTTTTCACATTTACAATTTTTATACAAGAATTTACAATTTTTTTACAAAATTTACAAAAATTTTGAAAAGTAGCGCACCAGTACAACGATGTACCGTAGCTAAAGCCTTTGATATTAATGATTAATATTACAAGTTATACGCGCAAAACTACTGTAAAATAGAAAGCAGGACGAGGAAAGTAGAGAAAGTGAAACCAACCGAAATGACAAAAATATATGTAACTGCCGTTTGGTATCCAAATCTGAAATTCTGAATCGATAACTAAGCTTAGCTATATATTTGTTGCATTTTTAAAAAAATGTCTTGCTCACAATAGTGTTTAAGAATATTTAGGGTGACTTTGAGATATGAATTATTTTAGAGATTATATCTAATGTTCTAAATTAAAGTTATTACATAGTAATGTAGTGAGGTTACACAAGTATCACTTGTATACAAAGTGTCGTAACATTATTTATTTAGTGCCGGTGTTACTCATTGATAATTATTAGTTGAAACTATTTTATATTTACATTGCCGTTCACAATGATACATCATTTTGGACAAAAAACTCTATATGCAAACTTTATACATGTAATAGTATTTATAATAATATTTCGTAAATGGTGTATATATTTATACCTATAAATGTTTGCGAGTATATTTTCATATAGAAAGCTTCTACTAGAATATTAATTATTGCATATATATTTATTTTAAAAATAAATAATTATAGTTATATAAGACCAATTAAAAGACAAAAAAAAAGCAACTATGATGGATTTTATCAAATACACCTATATATAAATAAGTAATATTACACATATGAAAGGCTTATATATGTACAAAATTTTATATAGAAAGTGATATAAAAGAACTCTATTATTCCCATGCCATTCATTTTCATCTATTGAGTTAACTTTTTTCATAGTTTATTTACTTTTCCATTCTTTTTTGAGACAACGATTTATTTATAAAATTTCTATGTCTAGCATTGTTAACATATAACAAATGAGATTTAATTTTATCAAACATGTCCTAAGTTTCTTAAGATTGATCAATTATTAATGAATTGGTTATGTTAATTATTCAAATGATATCGTTGTCCATTACCTAAAATGTTGAGTTATGCACATGAAATCATTGTTTTCACATCTAATTTTTGGCGGGGAAGTGATTGAAGTTATGAATATATTTTTAGTACAAAGATTTAATTAATAAATATAGTAAGTCCATAACTATAATAGTGAAAATATTATTTTATTTTATTTCCAATGAGCCCATCCATAATAAATGAAATTAAATGAGTTATGACGGTCCATTCCATATACATCTTTCAATAAATTAAATAGAAACTTGGCAAACTTCTATTACATGATACAGGGCCGACATATCGTTGGAAATTTGGATTTGACTTTTATTAAAGTCTGATGTATGTAGCATGACTTCTACTGATTTAATTCTGATTTTATTTTAATTTCATTTATAATTTATGAAAATTATAAAAATTTATTCCCACATGTAAATTAACATTTTCTTGTGCAAGGGCGAGACTTTGAGTTTTCAACAAATTTGACTATAATCAAGACAAACATTTCAAAAAATTAATAAAGTTTAGGGTTGGAGACTATATGAATATTAAGTACACTCTCTAGATACCTCTTTTCTAACTACAATTAATATTAAATTTATTAAAAAATTAATTTTATTTAGGAAAAATTATATAATCAATACAAATGAGTAGAACAATGTTTATTCTATGAAAAATATAAATAAAACATGAAATTTTTATCAAAACTGTTAAAAACATGTTCTCTATAAAGACATATTTATTAATAAATCATATAATTTATTGAAAAAATTTTACTTTTATAGTTATTTTTATGTTTATTCAATGTTAACCTATTAAATTTACTGGCTGTACAGATTTATTTTTCAAATTATTTACACTTTTTGATAAAAAAATTATTGTTATAATTATAAACCAATAAAGAATATTTTGGAGGCTCCTATAACTCCGCTCTAAAGTCTAACATTTGAAAATTTTTTAATATGAATTTATTTTACAGGGCAGCATTAATAATTTTTTTGTCATTTTAGAAATTCTTTTGACATATTTATTAATAGAAATTTATATTTTATAGATTTTAATAACAAGTAATAAACTTTAGCTAGTTAAGTTGAATTGTATAAATCATAATTTGCTTTAAATTTTAATTTAGATTAATTTTTTCCTAATCTTAACACTTTAAAAGAATCTGCTGCTACTAATTTTTTATGGTAAAAAAAAAGCTTATACTATATAATATCAATAATAATCTTGCACATTACATAGAAAAACATAACAATAAAACATTAATTTTTTTGTTGCTTAAAATGCTAAATCCATGAGCATTAACCTTCAATTAATGTACATAGAAAACTAGGATATCAGGAGAAAAAAAAGGGAATAATAATAATTTTTAACGTTAATAGCATATCTGTGTTCAACCGTTTATTAAAAAACTAAGCAGCCATATCTGACCGTCCAATCATAAAAAGAGAAGCATTTAATATAGGATTATTTGTTAAAGAAACGATATAGTACGGAGCAAAGCGTCCGACATAAGTGAACAGCTTTTGACTTTGACTAGAAAATTTACTTCGATATTCACAAATATATTTGACCAATTTTGACTTTGTTATTGTAATCAAAGCGAAGACAAATCTTTGAACCTATTTTCTAATTCTATTGATTCTCTTGCTTGACCGATGAAAAGCATAAAATGAGTCAATAAGCAAATTATTTGGAGTAGAAGTTTTATAATTTTACGTGTTAATTATATTTTTTTAATAACAAAGTTGAGTTATTTGATTGTTGATCATTAATTTGTTTAATATATATATATATATATATTCTACAATGAAATGGGTGAAAATATAGATAAATGGAGTTTTTAACTTTTTTTTTCATAATAGTTGTTTTGGAAAAGATAAACTAATGTTATGAACTTAGAGATTTGTGTAGCACACTTGTGTGAGAAACTTATATTGCTAGAGAATTCTAGAAGATGAGCTTGGACTTACAAGTTTTCTAGAAGCTAGGTCAAGCCTTATGCATATTTAGGTTATCTCTAATAAGCAAATTGGACGGACCGTAACACTAAGTTATAAATATATATATTTTTTAATAAGATAGTAACACACCATGTGCTTGTCACGTGTACTCATTAATTCAATTAAATTTTATAAAATATTCCTTTATAAATGGAAATAAAAGAAGGGGTGAAGAAGAACAATTTGTTTATTTTGGCTAATAAAGTGATTCAGTTTCCTATCTATCCCAACACTCCACAGCCACTCATTTTGTTCTCAGTGAAAATTCGAAACCGCAAAGAATATTTTACGGAATTGCATAACTGAAGTTTGCCAATGAAAATAACTGAATAAAAAAAAAGACAGTAGTGGAATTCATTTGATACCAGGTTATTTATGTAAACTCGTAATTTCCCTTCTATTCAATTAACTATATTATCAATGTAGATTTTATATATATAATATAGTCATCTTAAATAAACATAAATTGAGAGATAACCATGCAAAAGACCCATTAATTGAGGCCCATGATGACCTCATTTCGCTAATATAAACTCGAATAATTTCCGTTAAAGGTATGCACATTTTCTTCCAAAGTACTTAATTTCTCTAAAAATTTATTTTTATTTCAGAGCTTCTAACTGTCTTCTTGGTTCTCAAGTTCTTAACGCTTAATTATATATGGCAGGTGAATGTATATCTTCCGATCACCCAGATTCATGCATTAAGAATATATATTAGAAATATAATTTTATTAGATTAATATATAGATAATAATCAACTCTTCACTTAAAATTTGCAAACACAATATTTTATATATAAGGGATGAGATATTTTAACACAAAACTTTTGATACAATTTATTGACACAATTTTCTAGCCATTGATCTTACAAAATCTAATGGTTGTATTGAAAGTAACAAGATATATTTAATACTGTCAACTCATCAATTATCTTAATCATTGAATTTTGTAGATCAAAGACCAGAAAATTATGTCTAGTCTTGTGTTAAAATATCTCCTCTCTATATATAAAGAGATGTAACATTGCTCGCTCAGTGTTATGTTTGAAAATAATTAATTAGTAAGTACTTAAATATGTTGTGTTCTCAATATTACATGGCTTGGAAATTTTTTTACATAGTTTAAAATATAAATATAAGTTTTAGTAACTCATCTTATTTAATCTACTGGAAATAAATTGGCATTATTGATTTTTGTTAGAGTTTCTTCCCAAATTATATTCTAGGTTCAGCTCGCAAGTTATGGTGGCAAAAATTTTTTAACTCTTGCACCGTTGCACTTGCACATCATATTATTTGAGATATAAAATCCAAATAAAAGTTGGAATTAGCGATATTAATGTTATTCAAAATAGAAAAAGATTATATTTGATGATACCAACTCATCTCTATCTTAATATTCTTTCTAAAAATATTTAATTGTTGAACACAATCTTCAAAGATACTATAATATTCAAGAGATGAACATGTTCCTTAATTAATTGGGCCCATACTACCCAACAATTAATTAGAAATATATGTATATTAAATAAAATTATAAAATCTTCAAGCTATTAATATTTGTGCCTAATCCACATACTGACACTACCATAAGATAAGAAATGTACTTCAATTCTCTTGACAAATAATAATAACAGAATCATGTAGTTATACCCACAAGTAAACCGCCCAAAATGGTTAAATTTTGAGATGGTTTTAATTAGAAAACAGTATCCACTGTGCTTGAAAATTAGAAATCAAATATGAAACACTGTAACGATAAGAAATACCATATATATTATTAGGTTTGTTTGTCTCGTTATAATATTACGGGAAAATAATTAATGTTTTGGAGTAAGGGGGGCCGCAAATTAGCATTTGAGGATATATACAGCATAGTGCAAAATAATAATAATTGAAAAGGTCAACTATATGTGTGTGTGTGTGTGTTGAGAAACTAATTATAAATAGAAGCTAATGAATTTTCTCAATTTTCATGATTTAGGTAGTTAAAAATATGTGTCTTTGGTTGAATTTTGAAACAACTTGTATTTTTCATTTTTTATATTTTTTAAAATAACATATTTTATTGATGTGAAATATAACATTGTTTTTGTCATTAATGATGAAATAAAAAATTTACTTGAAAAAATTCTTTTAAATTGTATAGCATTAAAATTAAAAAAAATACTAAAATCATGATTAATATATTAAATGAATAAAAATGTGCACATATGTGGGTGTTACACGCACTTATATTCAATAAGCTCGGACGACATAATCTTTATCCTAATTTTATTAGTTGGGCACACGCTAAGGATAAGGTGAAGAATTTCTGTACACCATTTACTCTATAAATAGTACACGTACGGTGAGACTAGCCACTTGGTGATGAGGAGACAGGATATTATAATAGATATCATGCCACACAGCTGTTGCACATCTGCTCACCTTAAGCATGTGAAATGAGATGGCTTAGCTGTCTTCATTCTTCAAGAATTGATGTTCCCACTTCTCTTTATTATCCGTATCACGTGTGTCAAGGAAGTTCCAATAATAGAAGATAAAAAGGAGGTAACTCTCCACAAAATTATCCAAGAAAGTAAAGAGAGAAACTCTAAAAATTTATAAGAAGGCAAATTGTTCGGCATTCTTCTACTTAGCTTGACGAAAAGCTCTATCTCTCTACTTTTTTATTTTTTTAATTCTGATACAAAATAAAAGTTAGCTAGTTAGAGGATTTTTTTTTTTTTATGTTATAATTCATGAGAACTTAGAAGAGATTTGGTACCTGTGCTTGATGAATTGCAGAGGAGTTACCGAAAACAATTTCGAGAAGATGGCATAAAAAACTGAATCTGATATTCTAGATTTTTAAAACTTAAAAAACAAGAGTTTCACTTTCACTTTTTTTTTAATTAAAAAAAAAAAAAGGAAGTTAGGGCTTATTGCAAATTCGAAGTTAGCGGTTTATTGCAAATTCTTTCTTAATGGTTTAAAGAATAAGATAGCTTATTGATTTAGATTTGCCGTTCAATTGCTTCAAATAGTTCTTATATAAAACATGATGCATTTAAAATTTTTATATTTCAATAATTTTATTTTAGGGTAAAATCGTCCAAAAATATAAAATTCAAAATGCGGACTCGAGTTATAAATTGGGGGCTGAATAGAACTACTATTAATATAAAATCATAACAAAAAATTTGAGAATTAATAATTAATAAATTTTCATTTAATTCAACTTTTTTTTATTTAAATTTTAGGCATTAAATTAGATAATATAAATGACAAAAAATTTATCCGTAACAAAATTTATGTTAAACTATCTCATTCCGTAATAATACTTGTAGATTAGAATTTTAATGAATTGATACAAAGTTAATGTAATACAGTAATGCTATGCATTCCATCTTGTATCTCAATTAAGGTGGCAACTGACATATCAACTTATATAAATAGACACATCACACCTCTTTTAATTAATCAATTAACACTTCTTTTATATGGATTGACATTGTCAACTGTCACCTCATTTGAGATACAAAATTAGAATACAAAGTTGAGATTAATAGCATTACTCAACCAAAGATTTTCTAGATTCAGAATTAGCTTATTTTATTAAAAAAGGGGAAAAAAATAAATAAAGATATTGTGGGCACAATAAGTGAGATTGGTTTCACACATACTATATATAAAATGTGTTAAATATGATAGTGATCTTCTATACAAGTTGGAATGTCATTCTCGAATTCTTGTTTGTATGTTAAAATCCCCTATATATTTTGTCGGTGCTCAAATGGGAAGCTGCTACGGAGTTTAGCGTATAATTAATTCTTTCTTTAATTCTTTAAAAAAGAAAAGGTTAGTTTATAATATTTTTTCAAAACATTTTGATTAAATTTGCACTATTTAGTAAGCTTATTATCCAAATCGTTTGGAAATTATATGGAGAGAATTAAATTTATTTTATTTTATTTTTTATATAAAGAGATTGATGAGCTATAAAATTTACTCAGGCAGAAAGTAGAGGTTTTGCTCTTACATGTTTCGAAAGGGTAGTAAAATGATCTAAGTGCTTTTCTACTTGTGTTTATTGGCAAAACCAATAATTGAGTTGATTAAAAGTTTACTTTTTCTATTAGAAAACCTCTTTTTGTTGCCTTAGATATTAACAAAATCCAGTTTATGAATGTTTTATAAGTTCTTAAAGCAGTCTCAGGTACTGGTAATCTTTTTCTGAAATAATTAACCAAGTAGAAATGATACAAATTACATACAAATTAAGTAACGTACAATAGTATCCATCTATTTTTGTTAGAATAAAACGAAAAACTTAGAATGAATGTCACTGAAACATAGCTTTCTAGAGGTGCATGTTTTGACCAAAATCTTCTACCATTATTGCCACAATCTAACAAAGTTACAAAACCTAAAGTCAATTACCACGGATTGGGACTTGGGATGATATATATAAAAATGAGAATGTAAGATAAGATTTACATGCCTCTATGCGCCAAAGCAGCTGGGCCAGTCATGAGCCATTCTCACAGCAACAAAATTACAAATATCAGAGCATGCTTGAGCTGAGTTGAATATTATTGTGGTTATATCAAACATTCTTGTGAATGTGGCACTGAGTCATCCACTAATTAAACCCACTGTGAATGATGAGGATTTTTGGTCAATAGTGCTGGTTTCTATCATTTATGTCTCTCTATCCATCTATTTAATTCTATTCCAAGTTTGGAATCTTAGACCTGCGTTATTTGATAGCAACTTTGCCTTTATCATTTATATGTTAACAAATAGTTAATGCTATAGAAAAGATAAGGTAGATCATTGAATTTCTAGAATGTGATTCCCTGATGTGAAATCCCCTCATGTTGGTAAAATGAATCGATCTATAATATATATGAAATGTGAGATTTATTATTGTATTAACCGTATTTCAAGTTAATATATATGTATTATATGATAGTACAATATTTTGTAATTATCAATTAATCTCTAACACCAAGTATAATTGCCAAAGTTTAGAATGACCATTTATTGGGAAATGGGTAGAGTACAGCCATTTTGTGTGCAAAAAAATTGTAAATTTGTAACCAAAAAAAAAATGGAAATCATGCAAAATTTTTTTGTAAAAAATTGGGTACAGCTGCGGACCCAATTTATTGTATTGACAATGACCCTATTGGGAAATGACAATGGTGGAAATAGTGCTGTCTTTTACTTCATCTTTGGTTGGAGGGGAGAAATCTTTTTAATTGAGCTGTCCTTTTCATCTTGGGAAGGAATTAATTACCCATAGAATGAATATGCATATATGCAACAATATAAGAATATTTTGTTTTGATATGCAATAAGGAAAAATCCCTGTAATGGGTCTTACTGTACAACTTCAAAATCGACTATCTAATACGGTTAATGGGAATAAGATAGAGAGACAAATCCGTAAGATGTATCATCGTATATATCTATTGAACCATATTAAAACGTATTTGGGTTTAGAATTCACACTTTGAGATTCTCTGGCCTCAATAGCGTCCAAGGATAACCCCAAATACATCAACAACGACACAACACGCAAGGCTTTTAGTGCTAGCTGTAGCCTCAGCCTGTGGGGTAACTACATATATGTAACAGTGAAAATGCTGAAGGTTTGAATATTAGTCTTCTATCATTAATTTTCTTGTCGATCGATATTTGTTTGGTGCGCAAGAAAATGACGGAGAATTAAGGCTGGCATGGCGAAAAAGGAAGTGTCAGAATTCAGAAGACTAAGATAAGTCTGTAAAGCAGAAAGAATCAAAGTGTCTGTTGACAATTATTTGTTCTAGAATAAAGTTGCAATATCACTTGCATGTTCAATCCACTCAGCTGGATAATTAGCTTTGTAGAGAGTTGAATCAAGAAAAGATGATGTCAAATATTATTAACAAGTTAATGTTTATAATAATGACATTCTTGTTTCTTTCATTATATATTATTTTTAATTGATTGCTGATTTGTTTTGAAATTTTATAAATAAAACAAATTCTTATCCTTTGAAAAGAATAAATAAGAAATCTTATCAACTAAAATGTTATTGGGAGATATATAATATAGTTTCCTTTCATCATCGACTAGCCTTTATATTTTAAGTATCGTACGTTTTGGGCTCCAAACCACTCCAAAAAGTAATTACTTTATGCATATTTTAAACTAAAATATAAGATACTAAGATTAAAAGTATCTAATGAAAATCAAGAAGGGTCCATCTAATGATCTAGCATGTTTCTCAATCAACAAAAGCATCCAATTACAAACAATGAAAAGGAATATTTTTCCTTCCCACGCAAATGTTTGAAATGTAGGTAAAAAAACATAAATATTTGGTGTATATAGATGTTAGCTTTTCCATTTGAAAAAATAATAATCATGGTAGGATGGTCCACCTTATAATTAACCAAATGATTTGGACAATAATCTTTTCTTTTCTTGGTTAATTATAGGACTAGGAAAGATTCATTAGGTGTTCATAATGGGAAAGTAATTAGGCAGCTGATTATACTCTTAAAACTCTGGTAAATATTAATGATGACCTTCCTTATATTATAATATGTCTGACCTAATTTAATTGACAATTTGGGATTTGAAAACTAGAGTGATTGATCTTTTAAAGAGGAATGCATGGTTACAAAGAAATTATAAGAGAAATAAATTTCACTGAAATTTGATGATATTTACACTAAAATATTTTGCCAGCTGTGCTTTGATAAATTTCAATATCCAGCAAAGGTTAAAGACAACTTCGATAAATTCGACAATGATGCGAATCAATTTCTATTTAACTTACACTATAAGGAAGATTGATAATATTTACATTAAAAAGTTTTGCCATCTTATATTATTCCTTTGATTTTAATTTGTATTAGTGATGTTAGAAAACCGCTTAATATAAATAGATAAATTAAGAACATTACAAGCAAGGGTTTCAATCATATATAAAATAATGTGATTTTGTGCAAGGATATACATAGTATTATTTTATTTTGTGCAAGGATCTTATTTTGTGTGTGTGTTGATATATATATATATAAATATGAGTCTAGAGCCGCTAAAAAAAAAAAAAACACTCACACACACACATAAAATAAAATAATACTATATATATATATATATATATATATATATATATATATCCTAATCATATGGCCCAAATATTTAATAAGTAGTGTTTAATCTTTTTTTGCTTTATACCATATTAAGAAACTGCTTGATTTAAAAGTCTAAGTTGAATATATTTCTTTTATATATGTACAACTAAATTTGTAGGGTTATGTACTACTTAAACTAGCTAATGCATATATAGAAAATACTGCAAAAATAGAAGTGATATATTTTGAGTAAGGTTAATCTTTTAGTACAAAAAGTTATATGCACCGACTACTATTAAGAATATATCATAATGGAGTATATATACAACATGCCTATTCTTATATTAAATTGATATATATATATATATATATATATATATTATATTTATCATTTTTTGAAAGATTAATCTTTTAGATTGAAGCAACAATCTTTCTCATAAACCAAAGACTTTCACTGAAAAATATTTAATATGAGTGATGGTTCGTGCATCACGAACAATCTATGTTCGTTCGAATACTAAAATTGAGCCTTCAATTTATTACATTGATAACTAATTTCTAGATTTGACTCTTATACAATTGTTAATTAACCAAATATACAATTCAAAAATTAATCTTTAGAAGAAGAGACTGATCCTCTTTAAGATCTTCTTTTTATGAATGTACATAGGATAACTAATACAATATTTTAAATATGTAAAAGGTATAATATTTTTCTTTTCGAGTAAATGTGCAAAGAACGTGTGTCTACATAGAGTCATGTAAGAATATAAGAAACGTAAGACATTAAAAAAGAGAGAAGGAATATGTGCAGCGTTATCTTGGAGCCAAAAGCTTCAAAACAAAAGCTAAGCAGCTGGAAGTAAATGCTGCCAAAAAGCTTCTTCTTTTTGTTAATTTGCTGATGCAGCTGCTACCAGTTACTTATGTGTAACAGCGACATGCAATGAAGGCTTATGACACACGTTTCTTCATTTTGTATTTTTCTTGAGCACTAAGTGGGGGCTTGCAATTGTCTTCGTCATTATGAGATTTTAACAACCATCTACGTTTTAAGGTGAAATAATACTTATTTCCCCTCAAGTTAGAGAAAATTTCTTTGTTTCCCTTGAGGTTTGATAAAATGACAGTTACCTCCCTATACATGTATTTGAAAAAGAAAAAGATACCCTTACATAAAGCTTAATTGATTGAGGGCAATTTGATCTTTTTGAATTTCAGATATTTTCATTAGATAGTGGTCAAGAGGGATGCAAGTGATATTTTTTTCAACCTCTAAGGGAGGTAGTATTTCTTCAAACTTCAAGGATGGAGAAAAAAAATTATCCCAGACTTCCAAGGGCCTTTTTTATTTTCACTTCTTTTATTTTTAATTTGCGGTAATTCAATTTAACCTTTTATGTTTTTACAAATTCTACAAATTGCACTAAAAAAAATCTTCTATGCCCTTCCATTTTCATCTCATCTATACATCATTCAATGTTTTTATCTTATATTTCCTATTAATTGCATTTTAACTCCACAAGTATATTCTCCTATCTTCAATACGAAATAAATCTATCAATGTTTATTTGAAATAAAATAATTTTGTTAAAGTGGTCATAGAAATTTTTTTTAGAACTTTAATAATGTGTATACTTTGAAAACGGAAATATAAAAAATGGTCAAGTTTGGGAGTTTATTTGAGCTTTATTTAAATCCATTTCTTTCATTGCTTAACAAAGTTTAATGTCAATACAAAATCAATCTATTAATGTTTATTTGAGATAAAAATAATTTTTACAACTTCAATAATGTGAATATTACAAAAAGCGGAAATACCAAAAAAGGACCAAGTTGGAAACTACTTTGGGTTTTATTATAATACTTTTTTTTCCCTCGTTGCTTGGCTAAGTTTGGCATCAAGTGAAGAATATACCTTTCATTCCCTCAACTATATATATAAGGCTTGACACTCGATAAGGCAAAATACACCTCAATAATTTGACAACTAGACAGCTCAACGTCTCGCCTAACCAATACCAAAAAAAAAAAAAAAAAAAGAAAAAGGAAAAAAAAGAAAAAAAAGATTAGGCTAAAAGCTTAACAACCTTGAGACTAAATATTATCACTCTAGAATATTATTATAGCTTACGTTTCACTAAACCTATTGACAATTTCTATTAGATGGCATAGTAAATTAGTGATCATACAGTTAGAGGGCATTTGTTAAATTTAAAAGATTATAAGTGGTTAAATAAATATTAAAAACCTTTGAGAAAAAAAATAATTCACCAAAGTTTAAAGGATTGAGATCTACTTTTCCGTACTTTCTTCTTCTTCTTCTTTTTTTTTTTTTTTTTTTAAAATATCTATTTTATAACATTTTTTTAATGTTGTGCAACGGGCCCCTTGGGCCTTGGGATTAGTAAATAGCATGGGCAGCCCCGAATATCATATTATAATGGATTATGTCAACATGAATTCCACGCATGCAGAGAAACCATTAAAAAATTATTCTTTGCAATCAAGAGTTTTAAAACATATATCACCCAATGATTGAATGCAATTGCATTCAAAATAATATTTTTATAGAATTTACAACTAGTGCTCAAAATTCACTTCATTTTGATGAAATTCATCATTCAAAATTAAATCGAGTATAATTACATTCTAATATAGAGACTTAGACACTTGTTAAGATGATGTGTTACATAAGCCAAAAAGAAGTAGATACATGTTACCCCAGTATGGTGATGTGTGATTTAGATACATTTTTACTCCTTAGGTTATTCAAATATTATAGTGATGTATCTAAAGCAAAAAAATGGCATCACCCAACTTTAATTATTAATATCATAGCATTAGTGACACATATAGTACTCTTGTGAGTAATTCTTTATATAGTATGAAATTATATCACCTATTACATAATTTGATTGTTGTGATTTATTTTTATCTATTTAATGATTTGTTCTTCTCCAGTTGCATGGATATATTATTTAACTTAATATGTATATATAACATTATTCATTCTATCATAATTATGAACCAATTTTATTCTATTATGTCCTTTTTTTTAATTTTCTTTAAGGATGTAGTGGGTGAGAATAATAAAAAATTAAAATGGGTGTGCTTGATTTATGGTAAGAATAATATTGGGTATACAAATTTGTTATAAAGACTAATCTATATAAACTGATGAGTTACCATGTGACTGAAAAGATAAAGAACAAAGAATATATATATATATATATATATATATATATATATATATATATATATATATTTAAAATAATCAATCGAATGATGTAATAATTATATAATAATAGTCATACAAATTTGTGTTAGATATTTGGAAGGTAATATTACTCTGTTTATTAGGGGTGGGCATTTGTCGGGTCAGGTCGGGTTTAGACCCAATCACATATACCCGAATCGGGTTCGGGTAAAGAAAAACCTAACCAATATCAGGTAAAAAATTTTTGGACCCGATACTACCCGAACATGCTCGGGTCGGGTCGAGTAAGATCGAGTTGGGCTTTAGCCCAAAAAAGCAATTTGAACTCCATTTTATTTATTTTATTTTTTTATAATTAAAATTTTACAAATATTTAAGTATTATTATATCTCTAAAAGTCTAGAACAAGTTATCTTTGAGATTTTTTTTTATTTTTTTGTAGTTATATTGTAAATTAAAATGACAAATTAACAACAAAAATGAAAAAAATAAATTCATAAAAATGTATATTTGTCGGGTCTGGTTCGTGTTTTATGTAAAATATCCGATCAATACACGATATTTGTCGGGTTAGATTTTAGTACCTGAGATTGGGTTTTTTTGTTTAGGTACCCGAACAACCCCGATTTGGGTCGATAAACCCCGATCGGGTCGGGTAAAAGTGCCCACCCCTGCTGTTTATGATAATCTCGAATGAGATAAGTTAACTTTATCTAAGTTTCTAATTGATAGAGTAGTTCTATGCTTATAAACTTTTTATATAAACACTTTCATTAAATTGAAATGATATTATGTGATTGTTACACCATTTATACTATTTGATCTTTGAATTTGTATCATCCAATGTTGGAAAATATAATATTATTTCATTTGCATCGTCATTGTCATATGTTAATTGTGATTATGAGCGGTCACGGATGAGAGATTTGTCCTTGTAGGTTGGCCTTCGACCAATATGACTTGGGCTTTTTGGGTTGGTTTAAAGTCCAACCCAAATAACATTAGACCTAATTTAAACAAATAAAATCAATAAAAACTTCGTCCTAGTTTGAGTTAGGTTGTATTTTCTGGGCCTTGCGCCTATATCTCTTTCTCTTTCTTAAGTCTTTCTGTCATGAACCTGGATAATTGTATTTAACAATAAAATTTCAATAATTTTTTACAAAAAATTATACATTATCTCCGCCGAAAATATGACGGCATACCGATGATGTGATTATTTCATGAGTGTAATTATTAATATAATTGATAGTCAAATGGTCAATTGCAAACTCTTAAACAACAAAAATATAGAAATGGATAAATTTATACTCCAACAACTCAAATATAATTAAAGAAGTGGATTATTATTTTTATGTTTAAAAAATGGAAGATTAACATTTAATTGGTTTTTCTTTAAAAAAGAAATATTATCAATCATTAATCTCATATGATCAATATAATTATCTTATAATAGAATCACATTGTGCTTCGACCAACAGAAATTTTTCTAAAGTTGGACATGGATCACTACCGAAGTATTGGTTCGATCTTGGAACGGAGCACCCTCTCTTTCCCACACAATTCTGAAAAATTATAGAACATTAAACACCTTTTAATGATTTCAAAATAGTAACCAGCTATTAATTATTCAAATATGTGTAAATTAATTACATAGCTCTAATATCAATGTCAATACAAAAGCTTTAATTTTAGTTAGAAAAATAATATAGAAAACTCACCTTCTCCACAACAGCACTTGATTAGAAGAGTGACCCTTCCCCAAACCATAATCTTTACTCTCGCAACCACCAAAAGGAGTTCCATGGCCTGAAAATACAATCTTAGAAATGCGCTTATTTGAAGGACAACTAAGCTCAACTTTTGCTTCTCTTTCATCATAGTTGTTATAATGAGAAGCTAGGACCTGCCCACAAACATTTGCGATAGCAGCAGTGTCTAGTGTCTAGGGAGATGGATGGCGGGAACCCACCCTCTTCTTCAAATATAACAAGAAGATTTCCGCTAGGTTTGAGGACGGATCTTGGTACATGTATAAAATAAATTTCATCAGCTTAATAATTTATTTAACCATTCTTGTTATTTGAGGTGCTCGTCAGTTTAAATTTAATAGATTTGACTAACAACCAATTTAGTTCAATGCTAATCAGTTTGAAAATTTTTCTATCTAATATAATCCAAGTATAAGTAAAATAAAGGTTCAATTTGATCCACTCCGATCATAAAAAACTAATCAAATCCATCATTTAATTAAGAGACTTTCTCATCTAATATGATATATAAGAAAAACTAGAAAGGGTCTAAATTATTTTTATATTTTTTTATATGTTGGAATAAATTTAAATAAAATACTTGTTTGATTTGGATCAATATCGACGATTTTCTATAGTATTATATACCCATCAATCCAATTAGTTTGATTTTTTTAATCTTGAGATTCAATCTATGTTATGCACAACGGAAACGATAACCAATAGAACAACTAAAATGCACAACCACAAACTATGCTAGATAATTGAATATGATAGCAACTAAAGAGGCAACCAATCAACCACAATGCAGAAATAGAAAGAACACCAAGATTTAACAAGGTTCGGTATAAATACCCATGTCCTCGGGCGCCGCTGAAGAAACCTTCCACTATCTTCAAAGAGAATTATAAACTTTTAGGCCACAATACAAATACCACAACTATTGGGTCAAATTGTAATTACTCAAATAGTTGGGTCAAACTGTAATTACCCAAATAATTGGGCAATACTACAAATACCCAAAATCAAAGGGGGAAAAAAAATATTACAAACTTTAAGGTCCTTAATGAAAGGCCCTTAAACTATGAGGTCTTATATGTGAGACCTTACAAATATAGGGGGTAGAGAAGAATTTTCAATGGGACAATTAAACTTCTCCCATGTGGCTTCTTTTATAAGCCCACATGAGACCCATATTTTCTTACTTACTCAATGTGGGATTCCTTTCACTAGTATATGGGGCACAAACTCAACAAATCTCCACCTTGGCGAATATGCCGACCCACCACAAATTTCTTATTTTTCCCACATTTTTTATCACAACTGCAACGCCTCCAAATGTGCCCAATGGCGCGGTCAAACTCGTACAATATTGATCAAGTCCAAACAATGACTGAAGTTGATCGCTGTCACAACCTTAGTCAACACATCTGCGGGATTCTCGGCAGTCTCAATCTTTTGAAGCAAAGATTCTCCCTTCATCAATGATCTCCCGCACAAAATGATATCGAACATCAATATGCTTTGTATGAACATAGAACACTGGATTCTTCGCTAAGTGGATAGCACTCTGACTATCAGAATAAAGACTAATATTCTTCTGCCCAATTCTCAATTCATCCAACAATCCCTATAACCAAATAGCTTCCTTCACAGCCTCTGTCATTGCCATATACTCTGCCTCTGTAGTAGACAAAGCCACTGTAGACTATAAAGTAGACTTTCAACTCACTGGTGCTCTTGCAAGAGTAAACACATAACCTGTTGTCGACCGACGTTTATCTAAATCACCAGCATAATCAGAATCAACATAACCAATAGTATACTAACCACATGTATCATCCCTCTCAAAGACTAAGCCAACATCTACGGTTTTCAACAAATACTATAGAATTCATTTCACTGCTTGCTAATGTCCTTTACCAAGATCATGCATGTACCTGCTCACAACTCCAACTGCATATGAAATGTCAGGTCTTGTACACACCATAGCATACATCAGGCTACCAACTGCATTAGCATATGGAACTCGAGATATATACTCTCGTTCCTCATCTGTACTAGGAGATAAAGATGCACTGAGTTTCATATGAGGAGCAAGTGGGGTACTTATAGGTTTGGACTGCTCTATAATGCCAAACCGCTGTAATACCTTCTTCAGATACTGCTTCTGAGTCAAACAAATCTTGCCTCTCCCTCTATCTCTGCTAATTTCCATACCTAGTATATTCATAGCTTCACCCAAATCTTTCATCTCAAATTTTTGATTCAACTGATTCTTCAACTTTACAATTTCTTCGACATTCATCGATGCTATCAACATATCCTCAATATACAAGAGTAGATAAATGAAAGAACCATCACGTAGCCTTTGATAATACACATAATTATCAAATTTGCTTCTTGTGTACCTCTGACACATCATAAACCGATCAAATCGATTGTGCCACTATCTGAGAGATTGCTTCAAAGCATAAAGCGATCTTTTCAGTTTGCACACCAAATTTTCCTTACCAGCAACTTTGAATCCCTCTGGCTGAGTCATATAGAATTCCTCTTCCAAGTCACCATGTAAAAATGCAATTTTTACATCAAGTTGAACTAGTTCCATATTCATCTGAGCTACTAAGGCCAATAAAATTCTAATGGAAGAATGTTTCACAACTGGAGAAAATACCTCATTGTAGTCAATTCCTTCCCTCTAAGCGTAGCCTTTAGCCACCAACCTTGCCTTGTAGCGGACGTCATTCTTGTCAGGAAATCCATCTTTCTTTGCATATACCCATTTGCACCTAATTGCCTTTTTACCCTTTGGTAGTTGAGCTAGCTCCCAGGTTCCATTATTCTGAAGAGACTGCATCTCTTCGCTCATAGCTGTCTGCCACTGATCAACTTCAGAACATCTGACCGCCTCTCTATAAGTGGAAGGAACATCAACATCTACAACTTGAAGTGCATAGGCCACCATATTAGCAAATCAAGCAGGTCTGTGAATCTTACGTCTTGGCCTATTAACTGCAATAGATTCTTGTTGCTGTTGAGGTTCCTGAGTAGAACCCTCTCCATCATCTCCCAAATCCTCCTTTGTCACAGGAGTACCATTATCTGTCTCAACAGATCTAACTGGGTTCAATGTCGTCGTTTTAAACTCCACCTACTGCTGAGTATGCTCCACCTGTTGTGGAGTACCATTCACCTTTGTTTGGTTTTCTGATTTCTTCAACATTAAAGACTCATCAAATGTCACATCTCGACTGGATACAATCTTCCTCGAACTAGGACATCAAAGACGATATCCTTTTACTCCTGAAGCAAATCCCAAGAAAATCGCTTTCTTGGCTCTAGGATCCAGCTTAGATTCTTTCACATGATAATATGCAATAGAACCAAAAACATGTAAAGAATCATAATTAGAAACAGGTTGTCTAGACCATACCTCCAATGGAGTTCTATCACCAATAGCAGCTGAAGGTAGACGATTAATGAGATGACACGTATAAGTCACAGCCTCAGCCCAAAATTCCTTGCCCAACCCAGCATTAGACAACATACACCGAACTTTCTCCAGCAATGTCCAGTTCATGCGTTCTACCACCCCATTCTGCTGCGGTGTGCCTCTAACAGTAAAATGACGTACAATACCTTCATCTCGACACAATTTCAAAAAACGATCACTGCAATACTCACAGCCATTATCTGTTCTGAGATGCTTGATCTTCTTGCCAGTTTGCGTCTCAATCATCTTTTTCCACTTAAGGAAAACACCAAGTACATCATCTTTTGATTTCAAATAGTACACCCAAGTTTTTCTGAAAAAGTCATCAATAAAAGTAACAAAGTAGTGACTACCTCCCATCGATGCGGTTTTGGTAGGTCCCCACACATCTGAGTGAACATAATCAAGAATACCCTTGGTATTATGAATAGCGGTGCCAAATTTCACTCTTTTATGCTTTCCCAGAACACAATGCTCACAAAAATCCAGCTTGCAGGTCTTTGCACCTGTCAATAAGCCTCGTTTCACCGAATTGAATAAGGCTTTCTTACTTGCATGTCCCAATCACATATGCCATAGTCTCGTGATCTCTTAATCTGCATCATTATCAAAAATCATAGCCGCTGATCTAATAACCGTACTACCATTATAGTAATACAAGTTGTTCCTCATAGTGCCTTTCAATACCACAAGAGCGCCTGAAGTGACCCTTAGAATACCATCTCGAATAGATATCCCACAGCCTTTAGATTCTAAGGCTCTCAAAGAGATAAGATTCTTCTTCAACTTCGGTGCATACCGAACATCTGTCAGAACTCTAGTTAGTCCATCATGATTCCTCAATCAGATCGAACCTATCCCACCAGTATGGCAAATATCATCATTGCTCATATACACAACTCTACCATCAAGCTCTTCAAACTGAAAGAACCTTTTCCTGTGTAGACACATATGATAAGTACAACCCAAATCCATAATCCACTCATCAGAACTAGAAGTGGATGGGTGACTAACTAGACTTATATCAAAATCACTATCATCCTCACGCTCAATAACACATGCATCAGAAATAGCCTTGCCCTTATCTTTCTTTTTCAACTTAGGACAATCTTTCTTCCAATGCCCTTTCTCACGACAAAAGGCACACTCATATTTTCCTAATCTACCCCTCGACCAAGATTTTTCCCTTTTTCCTGGTTTCCTACTTTGACTATGCCCTCTCACTGTCAATGCATCTATTGACTCATCCCTATGTTCCCTTTGATCTTTCTTATGAATTTCATAATTCAACAAAGCAGAACAAACTTCTTCAAAAGACAGTTTATCTTTTCGATGGATAAGAGTAATGCACAAATAATCTAATTCATCCGGAAGTGAGCCAATCAATAACATAGCCTTAATTTCATCTTTGAAGGTTTCATCTAAGTTTAACAAATCAACAATTAACTTATTAAACTCACCAATATGAGAACTGATGCTCGTATCTGGTTTCAACTGGAGACGAAACAATCTCTTCAATAGATACAGCCGATTCTCATTGCTTTTCTTCATATATTTGTTTTCTAGCACCTTCCACAGTTTGCTTGCAGATGTTTCTTTTGTGAACAGATACTTCTGTTCTCTACATAAGCAAGAGCGAATCAATCCACAAGCTTTTATATTCAGCCTGTCCCAATCTCTTGCACTGATATCTTCTGGTTTTGTTTCTTCTAGAACAATATCCAAATCTTGCTGATACAACCCGTCCAACACCTCACTCTGCCATAAGCCAAAATTATTTCGACCATCAAATTTTTCAACATCTATTTTTGCATTTGTCATAGTCACTGTCTTCTCCGATACAGTTGACGATGATGCCATTACTACCTCTCACAAATAAGCTCGATACACAAATCACCAATAACCAAGCTCCAAATAGACTATTATATTAAATAACTAGCAATTCAAAATCAACAGCCTAGAATAGTAGTAAGTGCTTCAATGAAATAACCACTAAGTACCCAAAACCTTCGGCTCTGATACCAAATGTTATGCACAACGGAAGCGATAACTAACAGAACAACTAAAATGCACAACCACAAACTATGCTAGATAATTGAATATGATAGCAACTAAAGAGGCAACCAATCAACCACAATATAGAAATAGAAATAACACCAAGATTTAACGAGGTTCGGTATAAATACCTACGTCCTCAGGCGCCGCTGAAGAAACCTTCCACTATCTTCAAAGAGAATTACAAACTTTTGGGTCACAATACAAATACCATAACTATTGGACCAAACTATAATTATCCAAATAGTTGGGTCAAACTGTAATTATCCAAACAATTGGGTAATACTACAAATACCCAAAATCAAAGGGAAAAAAATATTACAAACTTTAAGGTCCTTAATGAAAGACCCTTAAACTATGAGGTTTTGTATGTGAGACCTTACAAATATATGGGGCAGAGGAGAATTTTCAATGGGACAATTAAACTTCTTCTATGTGGCTTCTTTTATAAGCCCACATGAGACCCATATTTTCTTACTTAATCAATGTAGGATTCCTCCCACTAGCATATGAGCCACAAACTCAACAATCTAATCAATCATAACCAAATCCAATTAAAGTTGTATTGGATTTTGAACATCCCTACTATCAAATTAAGTTAATAAAGCAAAAGTAAATGACAAATTAATCTAAGATACTCACCAAGTTTGTGAGGGAGATCCTTGAGGACTATGAAAAGGGACCAAATATCGGGCAATACTTCTGCCATTAACCCAAGCTTCACCTTTCCCCATGGAGCCAAAGTTCAGGGCAACAGGGTCATCTCTCGGAGGCTCACCAAGTACAGCCTTTCTCATTTGCAAAAACACCACGCTACAATAATTTCATATTAATTTAACTTCAATAATTCATCTACTTATAATTTTGTTACTCAAAGGTCCTGAATGAATTTCCTAGATTTGATATTGACTCTTGACAAGAGGACTAGAACGAAAATGTGATTAGAAAGTGGTTGAAAACGAAAAAAAAAATTGCGATTGATTTACGTTATTTGTTATCAATGATATGGATGGACATGTCATATAGAGGTTATGTGGATATATAGAATTTATATTTAGATTTGAGTCTAGTCAATTTTGGGCTTTAATCGCTACCATGCATATGCTAATTATTAAATTTACTAAATTAAGCAAAGAGTTATGTTTCAAGCAAGATTAATTAATTAAACTCGTTTATTATGTGCATATACAGTGTTCAGTTCGTCACCAAATATATTTAGAAACAGTGTAGAAATCTACATATATATGTTAGTTCATGATTAAATGCGAGAAATATCCAAAACTTCTAAAATAGGAAATTTTGTTTTAAAAAAAGACTTAATTACCAATTAATACCTTGGACCAAGTAAGCGGTTGTGGGGGGAAGATGAAAACTTACTCCATCGGATTTGGCTAGATCCCGCGTCGGTGTAAATTTGCAATTTCTCTCCTTGTAAACCAACCTATATATTTCAAATTAATAATTCAAGAAATTATGGCAAAAATAGAATGCCTGGAGAACTACAAAAGGATTAAAAAAAAAGGAAAAGAAAAGAAGAAGGCATTTTCAAATATATTGAAATTAAAACTAGAATGAAAGTTTAATTGAATTAGGAAAGTAGCAAGATCTAAGTGTAGAAGAAATAATAGATAATTATCGTAAGACACATGTTAAAAAGTTCGAAATAATCATATTAATTTTCTAGCTATTTTTGATTTTTTTTGTTAATAAATTAATTTGACCTCTTTAAATGCTATTCTTAGCGGGGCACTTTTTAAACAACCCTAAAATGAATCTGTGAGGTACAGCTAGAGCTGAGAGCCAATATGCCTGATATCCCCATGTATAGTTCGTGAAATCTTTGATTTCTTATTTAACTCTAAGCGAAACCCTCTGCAGTCCTGAAACGCTTCTGTCTAGATATGATCCTGAATCCTTAAAATCAGAAAAAAAGGGTAATCTATTAATTATTGGATAAATCACAAGTTGCAGTATGAATATAAATTTTGGAATTTGATCAATTGCTTTCATGATATGACTTCTTAGTAAAATTCAATAGAAGGAATCAAATAATTGAGATTGAATGGTACCGATAATCCAACCATCACATTTAGCAGAGAAACATTGTTGATATCATTATCGACAAAAGGAACTGTACTCTGGAGGTTGAACCTTGGATTCTTGTGACTTCCATGTGAAGATCCTAAATTAAACAACGGCAAAATGAGTGACCAAGCATACCTTTTCTTTATTTGTACAATGGACGTTAACCTGAAAACATGTTAAGCTTCCGTCTTACACACAACAATTCAACAAATGGGCCACCATATATGGAGTAAGTGTCTAGCCCAAAAGACTAGTCTATTAGGTGGAGGAACTCCTCTTATGTATAAGTCCCATGACCTTCCCTTAACCAATTAATGTGGGACTTCAAATGGGGACTATCCAAATAGAGACTATATAGGTACAACAATCTCTTTCCTCAGACAAGGCCTTGGCGGGTGGAGGCGCCATCCTTATTTGAGCCAACAACAATCCCCCGCAAAGACAGGCGCCGGTGGGTAGTAGCACCATCCTTGTCTGAACCGAATGAGTCCACATTGTTGTCTTAGGTTGGCTCTGATACCACTTGTTACGCTTCCGTCTTACGCACACAATAATTCAACAAATGAGACACGGAGTAAGTATCCAACCCAAAAGACTAGTCTATTAGATGGAAGAATTCCTCCCCTATATAAGTCCCATGACCTTCCTTTAAATCAATGTAGGACTCTAAATAAGGACTATCCAAATGGAGTCTCCATGGGTAGAACAAAACAAACATCTGTCAACAAGCTTATAATGTTTTTCAATGATATATATAAATCAAAATTAATTACCTACTGGTACTCCATTGACAAATGCATGCAAAACATGCCCAAGAGAATACACATTAAGTAGAGCTTGAGTATTAGAAGATTCAGGTGCAATAAATGAATGAACTAGTAAACTAAAAAGAAATTAAAGATCGATAAAGAAATTTAATTAAATTAGGAGAAAATAGTACTATATTGCCAACATATGATATTAATTTTCACAGTAAACATATTGTCAATAGTTTCTAATGATAATTGATTACCTGAATTCAGATGCACCTTTTGTAGTATTCATCTGATTTAATGGATTGTCCGATTTCCATCGAATTTCTTGCCTAGAATCATTGTTCTTGTATTGTATTGAGTGCTTACCTCTATTCAATACAACAATGAGTTAAAAATATGGAAGAAATATTTATTATTTCTATAATGGGCATGTATATATAAAACTTATAAAATAAAGGGATGTTAACATTTACCCCTGAGGTTAAGCAAAATCACAATTGCCCCCTATAAGATTTGAAATTACAAATTACCCCATATTTTTGAATTCTGACATTAAGTTAAACGGAGTCGGGGTATTATTGAAAATAAAACTCGTGTAATAAAAATAAGAGATATTAACATTTAGCCGTTGACGTTAAGCCAAAATACAAATTCCATCAGCCCCCCTCCCCCACCCCCACAGGAGGATAAAAATAATAAAAAAATTAAGATGAAAACAATAATAATAATTAAAAACAATAATAATTAATAATATTTAAAGATTTATTGAATAAATAATAAAAAGTAAATTTAAACTAAATTGAACCCACCCGTTAATCTGAGATTCAATGAATAAACCAAAATTGAATGATGGCGAGTTCTGGTAGAGGAGAGAGGAGAAATTTGTGACAGGAGCAATTTCGCCAATGAAGAGAAGGAAACGACGATCGTAGGGGTGACAATTTGTGTCACGTATATCAACCCATTTAATTGTTCGTGTAGAGACATAAGACGCGAATTCGACACGGTTATTAAATGTGTCACCCACATATTATAATCATGTCATATTTAATTAACATAATTACTTAATTATTTGACCTAATTATGCATAGTATATCACATTCTATATATTTATATCAATTAAAATTATTTTTAGAATATAAATAATTGTTAGAATAAAAAAATTATTAAAATCATCATAATTTACTATTATGTAAATTAATTTACTTTGTAATATAAAATTTTTAGTTTTATAATATATATGGTGCAAGTAGATAAAAATTATATCATTAAATGAGCTTGCATATTAATGATTGACAAGATATATTTAACTATTCATGTTATTAAACTAGTGGACGTGTTGAACGCCCTCAATATGAATTCAACCCATTTATTAATCGTGTATCGTGTTAGTGTCGTATTCGTATCGCGTTTGCGTGTCATGACTCAAATTGCCACCCCTAGACGATGGTAGTGTGGGGGAAAGATCTGGTGAAGCACTAGAGAGAGGTGGTAGAGATTGCTAGTAGAGGGGAGACAGAGAAAGAGGCAGAGAAAGAAAGAAATGTAAGGGTGTTTAGGTGATTTTGGAATAGTGAGTGAAGATGGTTGTATTTATATAAGGGCATTTTAGTTGAATAACATATATTATTCTCTCTCTCATCTTTTTTCACTTAATTTAATATCGAAATTCAAAAATAAAGGGACAATTTGCAATTTCAAAACATGGAGAGGGAATTTGTATTTTTGCTTAATTTCAGAGGGTAAATTGTTAATATGAAATGGCCAAACATGAGGTTATTTTGGTAAAATTGTGAAACGTTTTTTTCTCTCCTCTTTTTCCATTTAACTTAACGTCAGAATTCAAAAATCAGGTGGCAATTGTAATTGCAAATCTTATTGGGGGAAATTGCATTTTTGCTTAACCTCACATGGGGTAAATGTTAATAGCCCTAGATTAAATGTTATTTGTTTGGTGAGAAAGTATAAGTAAGTGCAAGAAAGTACATATTTAGTTTAAAGAAAATTCACAATTCTGGAATTGCCAAAAGTTCTAAATACGCGCGACAAGATTTGGACCTACAACTATATTAAGCATCTAACCAAAAAATTAACTAAACTAAAAAGTAAAGGGGCCAAACTGGCATTTAAGCTAATGATGAAATAACCTAGTTTAATTATATGATGATTTACAAACATGGTTTGTTGATTTGACAATTTAGCTATAAAATCAATTCTAATGGATCGGTTCAAATAGCTTATAAGTTAAACATGATAGGGTTGCCTTCTTAGTGCATATATTGCTAGCATATAAATAAAGCGGTAATTTAGATTTTCGACTTGCCTATGCGGTATTGAAAAGTGCATTCTTGCAGTCAGGCAAGATGCAAATTGAATTTGTAGGTAGTGCATATGAAGAGTCTTGAAAATGCACCTCAACATCATTTTCTTCCTTGTTCACTAGAAAGGCAGCACATTTTCCTGATTTTCTTCAGAAAACATAGGCCTGTAATTCAACAATCTGATGAAGACATAATATTCAATTCGATGAGTATTCTTTCTTTATTATTTTATTGGTAATTTTCCAGATAATTCCAATTTCTTGATAATATAAAGTTCTTCAGTCTAAATCGACCTTGTCTCTTTTTCATCACCAAGAGAGAGTAGTTTGGACTCCATGAAGTAAAATTTTTGAACATTGGTTGATTGCAGAATGCAGCTCCTTCAGATGACCCCATTTTGGTTGCCAATCATGCCTAATATTATTATCAACTGATCATCCAGTTCAAAATTTGCTTGTAGGAAAAATAAATATGACAACATATATATTAATCAATTGAAAAGAACGGAACATACCGTACTCATCAAGAGATGCTTGGTCATGGTAACTTGCTACAAATGAAGACGCTGCCCTTCCAAAATTGGTTCCACCATGATACTGCAATTAAATATATATGTATCATAGCTTAATTGAAATGAAATATTTGATTTGTTTATGATAATTTTTACTATATTTACTACTTGCTAAACGAAGATTATCAAATAGTTTTGTAAGAATTAAATCCTTTTATTATATAATAATTGACAAAGCTACCATTCCTTGTAACCCATAAAGCAACATTATGTGCAATGTCCTCAGCAGATCTCAATAATGGTTCTTCACCATATACTTGATGCCCTTAAGAGCAGAAGCATCATTAACTAGCATAAAAACATATATCTATATATATATATATATATATATATCATATATATATATATATATATATATATAATTATCAATAGAGGAATTCGGAAGCATTCAGTATATTGTATCATATAGTAGAATAATGGTACTTTTCCGAAATTGTATCCTTAATTTTATGTATTTAATATACGCTTGTCAAGTGGATGGTGTAATAATGTAATGAGTGATATAATATGCTGTCGTAGTTTTCATTTTATGCCATTTTATTTGAATGCATGAATTTTAAGATAAATTTTATTATGTATACCACTATTGTTTAGGAATGAGAAAGAATTAAAATACATTCCAACTTATAAATGTTACACATTGTAGATGTAGTGAACATAGGTTCGAGGACAACTTAGTTGTCCAATTCTCGGTCCATATTGATGGCTCATGGGGTGAATTTAGCCCATCAAATGTCAGCCCACATTTCTGACCGTTGCAGGCATTAATCTGCAAATTGCATTCCCCGTTTCAATGATAACTCATGTCTCATGCTAATGCTAGCTAGAACAAACAAAAATTTAATACAATATGAAGATAGATATTGAAAAAAAAACTTCAATAATGTAATTAAATCTAAAAAATTATTCAAAGAAATATAATCAAATCTATATAATATGTGATAATCTAAAGGATCAAGATTGCCATACCAAAAAGCCAAGTTTTCAAGTTCACGTAAAAAGATATGAAAATTGAGAGCCAATAAACTAGCTCCAGGAATATTTGTATAAAAGTGATGGGGTGTAAATTGAAAAGGATTTCGGGTTTGGGTCCAATCATTAGTAGGGGTGGGATTCGTGCCGTGTCGTGTCGACCCATTTAATTATTCGTGTCAAAACATGAAACCCAAACCCACCCGATTATTAAACGTGTTACCCACGTGTCGTAATCGTGTTATATTTAATTCGCATAATTTACTTAATTGTTTAACTTAATTATACATAATATATTATATTCTCTATATTTAAATCAATTAAAATTATTTTTAAAATATAAACCATTGTTAGTATAAAATATTATTAAAATCATCATAATTTATTATTTTACAAATTAATTTATTTTATAGTATAAAAATTTCAGTTTTATAATATATATATTGTTAGTAGGTAATAATTTATATCATTGAATGAATTTACATATTAAGGATATACAACATATATTTAACTATTCGTGTCATTAAACGGGTTGGCGTGTTGAATATCTTCAACACTAACCCGACCCATTTATTAATCGTGTAGCGTGTTCGTGTCGTGTTCGCGGGTCGTGTAAAAAATTCCCACCCCTAATCATTAGCTATAAAAGCATGGATTTTTTTGAAAGAATTGTCCCATTAATTTATTCAAAATTTTTCTCAATTCTATAAAACAACTAAAATCATGAAGGAATCCTTCAACAGTGTAGCTAAACGCTAAAGAGGAAAATGAATTGAAACTTAAAAGAAAAAAAAAAAAAGAAAGAAAGACATGAGTAATCTTAGAAAACTTTAATTTTACGACAGCATCAGGAGCATCATTTTGCTTGAACATCACCCAGGGCAGTCCAGTTTGAAGGGCAACTGCCATTTCCACTGCCCATTTCACGTATGGCGGCCCTTTGTCTCCATAAGCATGTTCTACCGTTTGATACTCATTCTCGATCTAAATTACAAATAAATCATCGTATGAATATTTTGAAGACCTAATTAATAATACGAATTGCATGGAAACAAATGTATACACGTATTAGTTTCAAAAAGTTAAGAAATTTAGAAATGAACTTGTGAATAGAGTACGATCGGGCCTCCTTGTGAAGCATATAAACCCTCTGATTTCATCATGTTTACTATTTTTGTTGTAAGTTTTGCATGTAAACCTGTCATCAAATATATCAAATCTTGAGCAAAGCAATCAAAACAAGGCCGATCGATTATCATCCGGTCAAGCTCTCTTGATATATATATTTATTTTCAAATTAAATTACCAAACTAGTTCGTTTACTTGATTACAACAGAACCTAGTATTGTTAGTCCACATTAAATCTTAAGCTTATAACTGTGAATCGATAATATCATATAATAGATTAACCTTTTACGTTGATAATAATTAATATATTAAAATATCACATAAGGTTAATAGATACCATTGGATTTTGAACTTAGAAGCACTAGAAGAAAAAGAGCATACGGCAACAACCTTTTCGCAACATGCATTGATGCATGTTGCGAAAGGGTACATTCAGCAACATGCATTGACTGCACGTTGCGAAAAAGTATATTCAGCAACGTGCATCTAATGCACGTTGCGAAATGATACGTATAGCAACGTGCAACTCTTGCACGTTGCGAAAAGGGTGAAATTTTGCAACGTGCAAATTGTGCATGTTGCAAAATGTATTTATTTATAAATTAATTCTTTAAATTGTGATGAAATATATAAAATCTTAAAATAAAATATTTTAGAAATTAAATAAAAACAATTAATATTTATAAAAATAAAAAAGCCAAAATATATATGTATATTTAAAATATCTCACATGTCACATTTTTATTGGTTAATAAAATTTTAAACATATACATATTTTACACCTTATAAAACCTATTTGCCATAAACCTAAAATTGCTTTAACCCTAAATTCATTCTCTCTTCTCTTCACCCTTTCACGCCTCCGCCCTTTCACAACATGTAATGGTGAGGATACATCATCATCTGCTGCTGCATCATCGCCATCATCGCAGTCGGGTACTGCATCATCCCCATCCCTTACTGCTGCTGATGGTGGTGAGATAGGACCAACTGGTAAGCAGTCAGTGGACCCGTCGGTGCAGGTGGAGGTGTTCCTGTTGGTGGTGGTGGTTGTGTCATCATCGCGTTGGCATTAGAGCCTCCGCCTCTGTTGGCTTTTGCCTACTGCTGCATTTTCCTCTGATCTGATTTTAATGTTAAAGAGAGAGGGTTTGACAAGCGGGTCTCTGTGGAGGTTTTAAAGGGAGGCTGACGCTGAGGTTGTAGCTTCTCTCTTCAGCTTGGAAGTAGCTGCGTGCGGAATCTGGGTTGAACTGAGTTGATTTCGGGTTTGTTTGGGGTTTAAGGCCTCGGTTTCAATGATCCTCTATCGTCCGTTACTGCGGGGTCGTACTTACATCGGCGGCTCAGATTCAATCAGAGGTCCAATGTATCTACCCTTTTTAATGGTATAACCTCAACTGAACTGATCCTCAAATCTTAAGCTTGTCATACACTTCTGCAGTGATACTGAAAAATCTCAAATTGCATATGTGACCTTCAAGGATTCACAAGGAGCAGAGACAACAATTCTTCTTTCAGTAATGTCACTTCAGCAGTACTTATATACATGAATATCTAATTTGTCCTTTTTATTCCTTATGTAGATTGTATTTTCATAGCAGCATGTCACAAGCATGATAATACAACTTGCAGTAGAAGTAGTGAATGACCATCTTCTAGTTGCCTTCTTGATTTGATAAATTCAGCATTGCCAAAGTAACATAGAGTGCTTGTATTTGAACCATTTATGGTTCCAGGATCATGATGAACCATGCTGACCATAATTAATTAAAGTGGAAATCTTTCTGTTGGAAATAATGACTGACTTTTGCCTTTATAAACATAAATAAAAGGGTGAAACTTTTATTATCAGTTTGATCAAAGTTTGTCCCAAATATAGTCTGGATATTTAGGATTTATTGCAAGATATAATTTAATCAATATGATTATTTGTAAAGACAAATGTATAGTAACTAGCATAAGAAAGTGAAGCTAAACTGATTTTATAATAGAATTTTTCCTAGTTCTATCCTTGACTGTATATGTTGAATGATTAAAGATTTTACAGAAAGTTAGATATTAAATATATGCATCTCAGTAATGCCACTTTTGGCAGCATTTTTAGACCAGATGAAGAATTTGGAACCAGGAGAAACTTTCTGTTGTTGGTTTAATTATTTCACCAGGTTTATGCCTGAAATGCACCTATCAAGGCCTAAGTCCATGTAATTTGGAAAAAATGAATTGTTACCTAAGGTCATTTTTGTGTTAGAATAAGATCACCTAATTTTCATGTCATTTAGGAGCAAATTTTACTAAAATTTCATGTTATTTGAGGGATCGACTATTGTTGATCTGTCTGTCAACATTACATGGCTCCAGATTACCAGCTTCCTCCAGCTACTTTAGCATCCCATGTAAGAGTCTTCACCAGAACTTGGAATTATTGGTACATTAGAATGTCACTAAAGTGATTTTTTTGGTCCAATTCTCTGCAGGCGACGGAAAGCAAAACTACAGGTGGTGAATCTGCTCTCCGGAAAGTAGAGGATGTGGTTAGCGGCATGCTTGCTAAGGGCTTTATATTAGGCAAAGATGCTGTCAATAAAGCTAAGACTTTTGATGATAAACACCAATTGACCTCAACAGCCTCAGCTAAAGTTGCTTCTTTGGACAAAAAGATAGGCCTCAGTGAGAAAATCAATGTTGGCACTACTGTTGTGAGTGACAAGGTCCGGGAAGTTGATCAGAAATTCCAGGTTTCAGAGAAAACCAAATCAGCATTTGCTGCTGCTGAGCAAAAGTCAGCAGTGCAGGAACTGCTACAATACAGAACTGGTATGTTTTCACTGGGGCTTCATGGGTTACAGGTGCTTTCAGTAAGGTCGCAAAGGCTGCTGGGGATGTTGGCCAGAAGGCAAAAGAGAAAGTAGGAATGGTTGAAGAGGAACAAAAAAGAAAAATGATTGATGACTTAACTCAAATTCATTTATCCGAGTCCCCAAAATCGTCAGCACCACTGCCAAGTGACCACAAGCCTTCCAAACCCGGACCTGAACCAAGTGACTACAAATATATGATGCCCCAGAATTTAATTGTATAGTGCTTTTTGTTTATTTATTTTAAGTTATTTAGGATTATTCTTTGTAAACAAGTACTTGAATTTTTTAAATTCTGTAATAATATTTTTGTTAATATGAATGCGTATTTTGATGTTATATTTAATAGTGAATTTTTTTGAATGTATTTATATAGTAACTGGTAAAATTATAAATGATATAGGTACTACAAATTAAAAAATATAAATATAAATATTTCTGAAAAAAATAGTAAATGGGTTAACCTTTCGTAACGTGCATTGCGCGTTGCCGTAGGGCATTTTTCTACTAGTGAAGTGTGACTAAGCGACAGCGATCATCTAATAAATTAGTTTTTTTAGGTAATTGGCGAGGCACCCGAGACCATTTTCATATTAATTTGTAAATAGATATCCTGATACCCATTTCCATATTAACTTGTAAATAGATGAGTTTGATGTTGACTTGCAATGGTGACACTTATCACTAGGTAACATTTATGATAAAAAGGCAGTTTGGATATACCTTGAAGGGTTCATTGTCACAACGGAATATATTGCCCGGAATGTCATAAAGCAATAATGGTAAACCTCTCCAAAAAATTTTATTGTTGTTGATTACTTGTAAATTCTGAAATAAAGTACATTCTACTAATATGTAGTTAATTAAGCAGCAAAAAGTTGCTTACTCGTAAGCCCATTCGCTCTCAATAAAAGGTCCAATCCTGAGGCTGGCGTACGGCCTTGTGCTTGAATTTCTTTAATGAACCTCACTAGGTCTCTTCCTCCGCTAAATTCATACTACAAAGCACAAGCAATATTAATAAAAGTATATAATTAATGTGTTTGTTAGGAGAAATTTTGAGGCTATGCCTGGCCTTTTTGAGGCTCATGAAGATTCCAAAACACGTTAGTTTGTGTCACATCCAGTCCTCCTGCTTTGACTTTGGTTATCAAAGTTGCCACATCTTTCAAAAGATATCGATTCAGACCGTTGATTGATCATATTTTTTATAATATTATTATTCTAATTGCTCAATTCTATTCTAGGATTTAAAAAGATTGTATTGAGTTCTTGGGATTTGTTTCACATGTTTATATTGTAACATATGGTTGAAATTGAGGTTATTTCGTAAAATAAAAAATGGCAAAATCGAATTTTATAGTTTGAATACGATTCAAACAATTAATTTATATATAATTAACAGCAGATTAGTAGCGCTTGGGGACTGTGAAATGTTACTTCATAATCTTATGGGATTGATTCATCAGTTTCTAGATAGAAGTAGTAATATTATAATATTTAGGTTTACAAATTATATTATTTTCTATAGATCTGCTAATGCACGCGACATGTTTATTTATATTCATTTAAATGAGGGTAAATTTCAGAGACTTGCAACGAGGTTTCATACTTATTTATGATTTTGAAGGTCTTATAAACTTTTCTTCTCTCCAATTGCATTACTTTTATTATTAAAAATAACGACAAAATGTAAAATGATAACGAAATATGTCATACATTATGGAATATATGGCGAATTAAAAAGTTCATAAGATTTTCTAATTTAAAAACCTTTGTGTGTGATTTTAACAAACCTCAAGAAAAATATAATATTTATTCATTAAATAAAAGATTTATTTAACAAAGTTACCTATTATGATATATTTTATGAGACATCTTTTTTGGTTCAAAGCAATTTTCTCAACACGCTTTATTATGAATTTTAAACTTAAAGTAGTGCATATATTTTCTTATTATTCATTAAATTCAATATTATTTTTGAAAAAATAATCATAATATCACATCTATTGCTTATTGTTATAAATTTGGTAATAAATCTTTAACACAAATTATGATTTCTTATTAAAAATACATAAAACCCTTTTACATTGTAACAAGTCAAACGAATAGATAAAGAAACATTTGATTTAAAACGCATGCCATCCAAACAAGAAAAATAATAATAATAATAATAAAAACAATATTGTTTCACAAGTTTTGTGAAAAGACTCAAAATGTACAAATAGAAGAGCCAAAGAGGAATCTACTAAGTACCAACCTTTATGATTCCCCAGGGCGAAAAATTTAGGAAAAATTAAAAAAATAAACACTATCATGGGACTTAAATGAAATATAGATACAACATGAAAAATTTTCATGTCATAAACACTTTCCTCAAAAAATAACTAAAATACCATTAATAATTCAATTTAGAAAAGAAAGAAAAAGAAGAAAGAAACGAAACACAACTCGACTCCTTCCTTCATGCACTGTCTGAAACACTCTTCAACAATTTTGTTTCATTTCATCTCATTGTTTAATCGTACAATTGAAGTTGAGCAACAAGGTAGGACAAACTCTCCTCAATCTCTCTCTAAATGGCGAAAGAATGTTGAAGTAGGTTGTAATGTTTTCGTTATTTACTGTTTTGGTAGCTGTCAACCGTTTTATGTAGCTTAAAATAGGGATATGTATGTGAACAAAGCTTAGAGATAGTGAGGTTTCTGTCAAAATTTGCTGTAAAATACAAATCGTTGAGATAATTTGGTATCTTAGTCGACAGGAAAGAAGACGCGATTGGTCGAGTGACATCGCTCGACGCATCAGATATATAGGATCGACACTCGACATGTTGAGGGATCATGTCGAGTGTCGATTGTCAGATGTAAATTTCGTCGTGCATCGGGAGTTGAGCGTGTTCCATCGAGTCGTGTCGAGCGTTTGGACAGAATTGTCGTTTTCATGACCTTTTTAAGCAATTTCGTAATGATTTTTTGTCCACGGACCTTATATGATATGTTTTTATCATGCGGGAAATGGAAACTTTACGCATACTTATTCTATACAATGGTTTTTGGACTATGCAAGAGAATGATGGTTATATGTACAACGATGGGAGGGCGAAGCCATTGATAATTCGTAGGTGTGCTACGTATAATGAGTTGGTTGACTGTATTAATACAGAAATGGGTTGGGATCTTCATAAGCATAACATTAGTTTAGAGGTTCAATTTGCTTTTAAGGGTGTTCCGCCAATGCCGACTCCTATTGAGACTAACAAAGATGTTTGTTTTCTTATACAACATTGTTTGGAGGAGCAACAGTCATATACACCATTAATTGTCAAAGTTGAAGATAGGGAGAAGCAAAGATAAAGGTCAGGATTCGATGCAGTACGAAGATGACAAAGATCTTCTGATCTGTCTTTGTTTCGCTCAGCAAGTGAAAGCAACCAATTAAGTAAGTCCACTCCTGTTTGTGCATAACCACAATTGAATGATGACGTTGGCATTGAGTTTGAGCAATATTCAGGGCATGGAGGGCTTCAATCAGTTGGGGTGTTAGTTGAAAATGAAGAAGGGGTGCCCCCGTCGATGCCATCAAGATTAGTACATCATCTCGATAGCATTAGAGAGTTTGAGAGTTTAGGTAATATTGATGTTAATAATGCTAGTGATGATGTTAATGATGACAATGGTGGTGATGAAGATTATGATGATGGTAGTGACGATGTTAGTGAGCATGGTGATGATGAGAATGATGTCGAGAGTTTGGATGATTGTATTGTTGATGGGCAGGATGTAAACGGTTTACATTTGAATGATGATGAATAGACGGATATCTTCAATGATGTGAACCAGGATGTGCCGTTTACCATTCCTTCTTCAATTCACTCCGCACCTACTCCTCTACTATACGGACATAAACAAGATTCAATGTCGAATAATGAGCCGAGAATGGATGCAAATCCTATACATGAAGAAGCTAATTTGGGCTCTGAAAATGATAGCCATCGGGCTAACACATTTAGGTGGATGCCGCCTATTGTGCATTCATCATCCGCAGATGGCGATGATGCTTCATCATTTATAGTTATGGGATTGAGGTTGCAGTTGGACAGATGTTTAATAGCAAAATAGAGTTTCGTGAGAAGTTATCAAATTTAGCATTAAGAAGTAACTTTCAATTCAAGGTGAGGAACTCCAACGTAACAAGGTTTGAGATTGTCTGCCGTGCTGAATCTTGTAAATGGCATTTACGTGCCACAAAGGTAGCCGATTCACATTTCTTCCAAGTGAAAAAGTATAAGAACCATCACATATGCTCCGGAGCTGGACTTCACCCAAATCACAAACAGGCAACTACACATGTCATAGGCAAACATATTAAGAGCAAATTCGTTGACGCATCGAGAATTTATCGTTCGAACGATATAATGTTTGTTCAGGAGTCATTGGGTGTTAATATCACATACAACAAGGCATGGAGGGCAAAGGAGGCAGCTTTGCAAGAACTTCACGGATCTCATGAGGAATCATTCATACTACTCCTCCAGTACATGTACATGATTGAGAAAGCAAACCCGGGGACGAAAACGACTTTAAAAACTGATGACAACAACCATTTTAGATACTTTTTCGTATGGGGGCCTTTATTGCTGGATTTGCATCATCAATTAGGCCAGTTATCGCAGTTGATGGATCATTTTTGAAAGGGAAATATAGAGTTTTTGGCTTCTTGTATGGATGGAAATAAACAAATATATCCATTGACATTTGAAGTTGGGCATTTTAAAAATGACGACTCGTGGAACTGGTTCATGAGACAGTTGCGTGATCATGTTGTACGAAATGTCCGAGATCTTGTTTTCATTTCTGACTGCCATCGTAGCATTGAACGAACTGTTGCAACAGTTTTTCCTCATGCACTGCATGGATTGTGCACTCATCATCTGAATGGTAACTTGAAGGCAACGTTCAAGGACAAGACTTTGTTAGATATATACTCTTGAGCTGCAAGGACATATCATTGTACTGATTTCAACTATCATATGCGGCAAATTGAATTGTATATGCCAGTAGCAGCAACTTATCTTCGAGATATTGGAGTCAATAAATGGGCACGTTCACAGTTTCATGGCCGATGGTATAACATCATGACAACAAATATTGCTGAGTCAATGAACAGCTGTTTGCGACATGCGCGATTCCTCCCGGTTACATTGTTAGCAAATTATTACCAGGCAAACTTGCAGCAATGGTTTTATGATCTTCGACAGTTATTTGCTAACTCAGAAGTACATCTCTCGCCGTGGGCTAACAAGTTGATGGAGGAGCGTTTAAAGGAGGGAGAACGCGTGAGGGTTAGTGGTATCTCTCTTACTATGTATGAGGTGAGTGGCAACGACCATGTTAGCATCGTCGACATGCATGCTCGGACATGCACGTGCCGGATGTTTGATCTTGAACAACTTTCGTATGCACATGTATTAGCTGTTTGCAAATTTATGAATCTACTGACGTGCCATGATTATTATGCCCATTGATATTTGACTGAAACATAACTACAATCATCGCAAAAAGTATCCTTTTGCGAGAAAAATTTTAATGCAAAAGGCCATTGTTTTAAAATGAAAACTTAATAACTTTTCTCTTTTCTTTTCCTCTCTTTCTTTGTGGTCCATCTAATATATAAGTCTTTGTTTGGATAATGATAAAAAGAAAAGAATAAAGAAAGTACTAAAAATTTAATTTGATTTTAAGTAAATTTGAGAATTTTTAAATATAGCAAGGTCATTTGGATATGCATATAAATTTTTATTTAAAAAAAATCATTTATGGTTTCATCCATGCTCTTAAATGTAAAAAATTATTGAAATATTCTAAATTTGGTGTTTGTAAAAAAGAAAAATAATTAAAATAAACTATATATATATATATATATTTATAAAATATGAATCATTAATAATTTAACAATCAAAGAATAAAATTTATTGCTAATTCTTTAGATATAATCTAATTTATGTGTGATTTATATATGTCCAACTAGTAAATTACAATTATGATAAACTTATTACTATAACTAATTTTTAATTGATGAAAATGAGATTGAAAAAAACAACCAACTTGTAAAAATCTAATTTATTTTTTAATATTTAATTATATGTCAAATGAATATAAATAATAAATAAATTAATAATAATGTTGCCTAGAATTATTTTTTTAATTTTTTTGTTATAGAGTATATGAATTTACACAGTGTATATTTCTTAGACTTTTAATTTTTGTCTTAATTTTTGTCTTATAGCTTTGAGTAAATTATTGAGATATTTTAAACAATTGTTAGAGTTTATTTTAAGGGAGATAAATAATTAAAATGAACTCTACAACAAAAAATAAATACATTAATTACATATTGATTATTATATGAATAATTAATCATTTATTGATAACTTGGAAAAGCTCATTTTCAATTCCTAATACATATGATACTTGTAACATATGCATATATGTTCAATAATTAAATTACTTGTATCACAAAATTATTTCTTATATTTGTAAAAGATATTTTTAATAATTGTTATTTTTATAAAAGAAATGGATAATTAATTTAAATACATTCTATATGATTATAATATGAATAATTAATCATTTACTGATAAAATTAGAAAAGCTTATTTTCAATTTCCCATAATAACAACTATAACATATATAGATGTCTAATTATTAAATTACAACTATTACAAACTTATGGTTTACATTTGTTAAAGATATTTTAAAAATTAATTGTTAGTATTTGTAAAAGGAATAAACAATAAAAAAATTCACTAAAAATAAATGCATTTGTTACATAATGATTATAATATGATTATTCATCAAAGTATAAAAAATTTATTTTCAATAACTCACACATGACAATTATGTCATATGTATAGATGTCTAACCATTCTATATTTGTTAATTATAGTTGACTTGTATGTATTTTTTTAACACTTTAATACATATGACAACTATGACATACATTTATATGTCAATAATTAAATTACCTCTATCACAAATTAATTTTTCACATTTGTAAAACATATTTGTAGTGTTTTTAAAAGAAATAGATAATTAAAATAAATTATAGCTAAAATGAATGCAATCTTTTTGTTACATATATAATTATAATATCAATAATTAATTGTTTATTGATCACTAAAGGAAAAACTTTTTTGTAATTCCTCACTCATAACAACTATGACATATATATAGATGTCTAACTATTGTTTACATTTATTAAATAATTCTTGAGTTGGTGTACCTATTTTATTAACATTTTAATACTCAATAAAAACTAATTATATATCATATAATATTTTATATTTCTAATGTATATGGTTGTTATATTATTTATTAATTTGTCATCAAATTATTTAATATCAATCTAATAGTATATAGATTTAATTATGGATAAAAATTAAATTAATAATTAAATTTATAATCATCCAAGTCTAAGTATGGTTCATTTAAATATTTTCAATTTTAGATTTAGATTTAAATTTTCTTTTTTTTATAGATTTTTAGTGACAAAAATTTTGTTGCAAAAGATTAGCATTTTGTCGCAAATAGTATCTTTTGTGGCAAACTTATATAATTGCAAATTTTTTTAGACTTTTAGCGACCACTTTAAAAACTAAATTTTAAGCATACTTTTTCCCACCTATTAAATTTCAAAATTTTTACAAACCAAAATTTCATCGCAAAAAAAGAAATTTAGGTGGACTTTTACCCGCTCCGATTTATTTCATATTTCACTACAAGAAAATAGGCTTTTTACCGCGGGCCAAAACCGCGGTAAAAAGTCTTATACGGCGGGCACACGGCGGTTTTAGCCCGCCGTATAAAATGGCGCCGTAAAAAGTCATTTTACTTTTTACCGCGGGCGCTTAGCCCGCCGTAAAAAGATCTTTTACCGCGGGTGCTTAGCATGCCGTAAAAATTCGTGGTCTTGCGTAAAATTATTTACCGCAGGCAGGTGGCCCGCCGTAAATAATCAATGGAATTCTATTAATCAATGGAAGAAGTCAATGCAGAATAGCGCAATGCAGGCTCATGGGATTCAAGCACATTGAAATGTCCTAACATTGGTGTCAATTTCAATCCAATTATCTGCACCATCGAATTTGAATGCCCATTCAGAAACAGTTCTGTGATCTGCCAGAAGAGCAAGAAAACATTGCAATATAGACAATCAGATGTCTTACGTTACCAGTCTCTGTCACAAGTATTTTATGTCAGAGGGATGCGATGAGAAATGAATATCCTGAATAAAAAGGAGTTACAATGATGATATGCATAGATTGAACAGAAATCATCAAGCTTCCATATACCATTTTGAGTCCTGGAAAACATCACATGCATAAGATAAATCCTAAACATTGAAAGCTAGGATTTATGCATGATCCATGATGTAGTGGCAAAATGAAGATAACGGACATTATGCAAACTGAAGAGTTAAATAGATTACTTAAGTTGATATGAGATGTTTGCAGTGTGTTACAATGCAAGTAGTCCCACTCCCTAGAACTAGTATGCAGATATGCAAGCCACTCATGATAAACCCTGCCCTTTGAATGCCTAGACTAAAAATCACTAACAATGTAGTCAAGTAGCATTCCCTAATTTCCCTTAAGTGATCATAAAAGATTTTCAAGTGCGGTTGCTAAATTTGAGTCTCAGAAGTCAAGGAAAAAATTATGCCGTACGAGTAAACATCTGAAAATATATTTTGCAACTACAGAATCTCTTACACATACAGTAAACTTCATGTATGAATGAGCTTCTCTGGTGCAAAAAGGTGTTGCAGATGGTAATAAAAAACCACATGAAAGTGTGGTTTCATCAAGTTGCAGACCTCTATGCACATCAGCATATGAAGTCTAAATGACAGTTATCACTTATGTCGGACTATGCCAATTTTGGAAAAATTGTATGCAGTTCCTTATTCAAGTATTTGACTGGACATTCACATAGTTCTCTGTGAACATCCAAAAACTTTAACCAGCCTCAATGACAAGCAGCTGTCAACAATAAATCCCAGTGCCTCATTGGTTAGTCTGCGGCACCAGGACAGGTCCAGACTTAATAAATTTCTCGAACATTTGGCAAGTGATAAGGCAGTGTTTAAACCAACCTATTATAAGTCGCTCATTAGTTATAAAGTCAGAAGTAGGCCAGGCCCCTTTGCAGAGCATTCAAGTTTTTAAGCAAGAAAATTGGTTTCTATGATTCGGACTGGAAAAAAATAAAAGCCAAAAGTAACATCAAGGCATGCAACAATCTCACCTCTCTGACATTATTCAGTGAAAGTTCACTTAGAGAATCTCCAGAGACCTCCAAGAAGGCTGCAATGGCTTCGTCACTGCAATAATTAGACATGTCAATAATTACTTGTATCAAGGTAGAAAGCAGATTTTGTGTAATTGGTGGACAATAATGGCACTGCCACAGGATCAAATGAGCGTGCAATGAGCCAATATGATATGACTGCAAACTCTAACCATTCAAGCACATCATAAGAGTACTGGTTGAAAGTAAATAATTATATTAAATCAAGAATGCATTCTTCAAATCATTTGGTGTCAGCTACATGATGCTGTTTCAAGAACCACACAATTAACAGGCCATAAGTGAAACACAAATGCTCAAGTCCTTTTCAGTAATGTCTCATTTTGAGGAACAATTTGCTTGGGCTTCTTCAAGAAAAAGCCAGATAATAAAAACAATAACCATGATTTCTTGCAAACATACTGATTTTGTAAGGGCGCGAATAGGATCACCCTGTAATGTAGAGTTACTTGAAGTACATAAGTTTTACACATACTATAATAGACTTGAGGCAAATAGTATACTAAAAAAAAAATAATGCATTAATGGGGACACCATGTAAACTAGTTTTTGACTTTTCACTTTAAATCTACAAAGTTATGCCCTACATTTCTCACAATCATATACAGATACATATAAAACACAGAATGGCAAAGAAATTTTATAAGCAATTCCTGTGATTGGAAGTTCATAACTACCGAAAACACCAAAACGGCATCAGTTGCTTGCTGCTAAGGAAAAAAATAATAATTCCGGTTTAGTTCTTGAAAGATATTGAAGAATAAAAAGGAAAAGAAGCTGCTTTCAAGCAACTTCTCTTCGTCTTTTCTGCTCTTTCCCAATACCCGAAATGGAATTTATGTAACAATCCTACCATCATCAAGATCCCAACTAGCCCATAACCAAGAAAAAATAGAACATGTAAGTAGAATCCCATACGATACATATTCAAATAAAAATTACTCATACAAATTAACTGAACATCAAAACAGAAGAGTTAAAGAAAAAAAAAAAAGAAGCAAGACTTCGATTAAAGTTTCAAAAACTAACCTCTTTGGCTTCACAAGAGGCATTTGATGAATGAGAAAACGATCTCAAAAACATAGCTGATTCACCCATTTGTCGAAAACAAAAACGCCACCAAGATCCTTTAATTTCTTCTTCTAGTTTCCTCTGTTTTTTATAGAGCAAGCAACCTCTCTTAATTTATCTGCAACTCACTTTTATGAAACAGCCCAGCAGGAGAATGGGAGTTCACTCTTTATTTAATTTGAAATTTGAATATCACTCATGCAGGCTCGCATGGGTCCATTTCTTGTCCTAACAAGCAAAGCAAAAATGTCTAGCACAACAGAGAGAGAGAGAGAGAGAGAGAGAGAGAGAGAGAGAGAGAGAGAGAGAGAGAACTGATGTATGCAACGGAAAAGATTGGAGCTTTCCCAAGTGGGCAACTTCGTCTACACCTTAAAGCACAGACTTTGGTGTGCAAATGCAGATTCACTACTGTTTTGCTCGGAAAAGGATGAACCTTTCGCATGTTAATATGTGAACCTATGATTTCAAAATTTGATTGCATTAAGCTTTTTGATTTCAAAATTTCGGAAGAGGATAAAAGGTATTCTACCCACAAGTAAGATGCTTACCTAAATGTATTCGTGTGGTGGCAGAGTTCCTATGGCTGCCTTTGCAATCTCCATCGCTCCCTCGCGAATCTTTGAAACGAGATCCGGGTCCTCCGAAGACATGACTTTGTCACAGTTGCTCAAGAGGGCGGAGAGACGAGGTGGTGGGGAGGGGGCGTCGTGTGTAAGTGGAGAAGGGAGAGGAAGCGTAGGGCAGCACGTAGATCAGAGGTGTGGGAGGAGGAGAAGGGGGGTGGGATTGGAGGAGGAGAAACTCGGAGGAAGACAGGTGGAGGGGGCAGTCAAGGGAGGAGCAGAGGCGGGAGCGAAGGATGGGAGAGAAGCAAATTAGGGATTATGAATTAGGCAGAAAGAAATTAGACGAGTGAGAGGAGGGAAATGGAAAATCTTTCATCATCTTCTACTGCGGTTCCTTTAGACCGCGGTAAATTTATTGGTTTTTACCGCAGTCATGATAGCCCGCCGTATAATTTTTTTTTTACTTCATTTTTAGATGCCCGCCGTAGATAGGTGTAGTAAAAGCCTTCTTCTCTAGTAGTGCTTTTTAAATTCTTTTGTGACAAAATTTTTCGTTGTGAAATGTCCAAATTTCATCGCACAAAATCAATGCTTTTATTATATATGCACCACTTAATTCTTTGGTTTACTTCATTTTCTTCCATCTCTTCTAATTTCTTACTTCATTTTCATTTTCTTCTATCTCTTCCAATTATCTACTTCTCTTCTTTCCCTAACACTATTATCTAGGTAAATATTCTTACTCATTTTTTCTTTTATGTTGTAATATATTTACTTACAAGATTCACATATTTTTTATTTTTTAATTGTCAATTAATATTACACTTTGTTGTTTAAATGGTATTTTGGAAAAGGGAATGCAATTGAAAATTCTCAAGTTCTTTATTTCTTTAACTCTTTTTTTTTTTTGTATACACTCATCTCTCATATTTACTAATTGATATTTTAATTTTTTTTAATAGGTATAATTGAATATGAGGTGCATTTGAAGACTTGAAAATTGATATAAAGTCAAACAACAAAAAATTTATTGGAGGATGAAGTTTTGTGTTTTATTGTGTTATCTTGTATTTTATTTTTTTTATTTTCCTATGTACAACCAAAGTTCATATATTGTATTTTATTTTTGTAATTTGTTATTATTTAATAAAATTATTCTTACAAAGAATTATGTTGCATAATGAGATAATTTTGCTATTTTATTTTAAAATTTATAACAAATTAAAATAAATTTTATGAATTATTAAAAAAATCAATTATGTTAAAAAAATAGGACTTTTATGACGAATTTTTTGTCACTAAAGGTCAGATTTAGAGATAAAAAAATAGCTACAAAAGATATTTACAATGAAAATAATTTATTTTAAATACGATTTTGGTGCAAAAGTTTTCACGACAAAATTTGAATTTGTCACAAAATATGCTCTTTTGCGACGAATTTTCTTTTGTCGCAAAATGCTAACATGATGTGATCCTATTTACGACGAAATATTTGTCGTAAAATGTCACTTTTTGCGATAAAAATTTCCTCGTAAAAAGTCTTTTTGCGAGAAATTTAAGATTTGTCGCAGAAAAACCTATTGCAACTCACATTTTGCGACTGGAACATGACGAATTTATTTTCGTCACAAAAATATATTGCGACAAAATTTTGTCTTTTTGCTACAAAAAAAAGTCATTTTCCTATAGTGGCATACAACTCACATCAATGCAAATTATTTAAATACTTGTATAGGATATAGACACCCCTGTAAGTTGTACCTCTCAATTTGTTCCCGCTTTTCCTCTTTTTTCGCCTTTCATTTCTTATATTTTTGCAATCTCCCACGTAATGTTTTCTTTATCCTTTAATTGTCAGGTCATAAGACACTGAACCCCATGGACAGTCATTAAACCTATCCAACGTATTTACAAAATTCACAACTGACGAGAAACGAAACGACGCTGATCCCATCCCATGAAAAGCCGCTCCAACATGTAGTTCGCCGCCAGCTTAACTACATCATCATCCGGAGTAACACGCATATCTATTTTCTGAAGCAATGGATAAAAATCTCTGAGCTCCATGTCTGACTCCCAAAGTATGTATCCAACAATGTGCACAGATTTTGGAAATTGGGAAGTTCTGATAATTTAACAGCAAACTTCAAATCATCTATGAGTCCAAACTCATGTGCAGAGAAATGGATAAGCTGCCCTGGAAAGAAAATTACTGAATGTTATAATGTACAAATGAAAAAAGTAATAGGAAAGTATTACGGGTAATTTGGCTTCTGAAACTATATGATATATACTGCACCTTGAATGAGGAACCACACCTCGTTATCATATCCGACTGTCTCCACCTCCCATACCAAAACATTATGTACTAGCTGCGACGGAAATGTTAGCTCTCGAATCTCTAAGTATTGCCCAAAACAGGTATTTTGAAACATTTCCTACTGCCGCTCTATCCAAGTGGAATGAATCCACTTAGTACAGTCCTTACTCACCGAATTCGTGATCGCGTTATGGTAATGCTCGCCCATCTTCAAGTCAAATGTAAGCTCATGCCCATTTGCCATGTCCAAGCCTTCATATAACAACATAAAAAATATTTGCATTAAGAAAAACTTTTCAAAATAGGAAAAAAATGTAAACCTGCCAAAACGCTTGACAAGACTCAACAGAGATCGACAACACTCGACACACGACACATTGGAAATCCGAAACTCGATGTCATGAAGTCTGCTATCAGTTTTCAAAAAAAAAAAAAATGATACATAAAAGGTGTTCAACAAGTACACTCAACACATGACATATAGGAAATCTGACACACGATGTCAAGATGCTGCTGTCGGTTTCTCCAAAAAATCTGATACGTGATACACATGTTCAATAGGTTGCCTCTGTCAGTTTCACAAAATCGGTAATCTGACAAGAAACACTTTGGATTGTTGGTTTTGTTATGAAACTGACACACACCCATTGTCGGACGCGTTTATTGTGTTTCGGATTTTTCTCAAAACCAAGGCATGACACCAAAGCATCGAGTGTCAGTTACATGGGATTATGTATGTTGACTATCCAGCTCATTCTAGCCGACACTAGACACACGCGACCCATTTGTTGTCGGTTGTCAAGTAGCCGTCTAGAAGGCCAGTTCGATACTCATCATCGTCTTTCTTCGTCGTCGACCACACTGCACACTAACGACTGCCATTTTTGCACATCCCAAGCTCCCAAAACAGATTTTTAACAATCTATCTACCTCTAATAACGATCCAACACACCCAAAACACATGTATTCAACGTTAAACATCCAACAAAATCCCTCTACATTTCAATATCTTTTTCACCGTTTTCCTATACCTAACATGATTTCCATATAATATCATTAGAAAAGAACATCAAAATAAGAACATAAACAAGACTAATTGGTGTGATTTCACTTTTGAAATCGTTGGTCTGTGATTCCCTCTTTGTCTCCTTCTTCGCTGCCTTTTCCTTGGACCAAAATGCCAATGTTAGAATGTGTGTTGGATATAGAAGCGGTTACAGAAGCGCTTCAAATTTGAAGAGGTTACAGAAGCGGTTATGGAAGCAAATGCAATTTTAAAGAGGTTATGGAAGCAGAGTGGAGTATGCTGCTTTCTGTTATAGATTGGAGGGACTGAAGCAAATTAATAAAAATTGAATTAATTGAATTGATATGGGTGTTTAAGTAATTTCACAGTCAAAATAGTCATTGCATGTAAATTTTACAGGACTGAGTTATTTTTATAAAAGACCCCTAAATTTGGGTCATTGTTTGAATTTTCCCTATTATTATAGCGTTACGCCTAGATTAGTTTCAGGTCTCCCACCACTTCAATTCAACTGAAACTTTTGTATTATTTCTCAAAACTAGAGAAGTTATAGCTAACAATCTATAATGGTGTTTATTGGTTCTACGTACCTTCTATATAAAAATAATTAAACCATAAAAAATAATGTCAATCAAATTAATACTTATAATTTCTTTTGCATTGGACAGCTATATATTTAAAAAATGTCACCAATATCTCAAAGTTCTTGTACACAATTTAAATTAAAGGATATAATTAAATATGATTTCATTTTATTCAATAACATCGTAGAGGTGTTTGGTTAAAACTTAAAATGCTTTATACGAACTTGTTTACAAATTGTTTCATAAACAATTAGTTGACATTATGATGCATATTAATAATGACATCATTATTATTAATTTTATCATGCCCTTTTATATATAATTGACATAATAAATATGAGAAATTAACCAAAAACTATAAATATATGAATTAGTCTCATTTTCCTTGAAGCTAGAAAATCAATGCATGGGGAAATATATATGAAGTTGATGACATAAGAAGAAAGAGAGAAAAGAGAATACCTCAGGGGGCCCTCGAGGGTAATGAATGGAGCCCGAGAACAAAATCTTCCGTTGCCCATTAACGATCGAAGATCTGCCATCGTATGTAAGTCCTCCACCTCCTCCTCCGCCAAAAACGCCACCGGTGCCCCCCACCACTACCACCACCAACCAAAACAAAGACACTCTCACCATTGTAGCTCTCTCGGTGATCTGCTGCTTCTTTACTGGCCTTCTTTAAATAAAAAAAAATATATATATTAACGTCTGTTATATAAAGAAATGGAAATCGTTATCTAAGGGCAATATGATGAAGAGACAATAATTAGATGTAAAAGGCGTTCTACGTGGGAGAGAAAGCGAGAGGTAGATATTGCTAACGGTATCTTGTTTTAGAGATTGCAAATTAAGTTTGAATTTTGCGGTATAAATAAGATTGATTTCATGTTCTTAACAATTAATTAATATGTTTGTAGGAAGCCAGTTGTATGATAAGATAGAAAAATTAACGGTAAGAGAGTGCATGAGAGATGGCGGTGAAAGGGGCATAGTGTTGCACGTCAACTGATGAAGGTTTTGCTTTCAAAGACTTGGACGGCTTTTACAGGGTGAGAATATATATATATATATAACAGTCCTTATAAATTATTCTTTTTTTTTTAATATCAATTTATAATCTTTAGATTCATATAGATTAATGGTTAGGATTTGATTATATGCCAACTAAATATTAATTTAATCATTAAATGGATTTAGAATGAATAACAATTAAGTTGAGTAATTAATGATTTTTTTCTTTCTCTAGTCTTCTTTTTCTTGTCCTTTCATCATCTCTCTCTCTAGTAATTTGAATATAATTTAAATTATTCTTTAAATAATTTTAAAATAAAATAATCAATAAAAATATTACTTAATTACTTTAAAAATACACTATAACCATGAGTTTATGACTATAAAGTATACATCAACTCTATCGTTAATTGTGTTTTTAATTAAACTCTAATAAATATCAATGTTACTTATGAATTAATTTTAATTTATTATATGTTATTGTTTAATGTATTTTTAGGTAATTAATTAAGTAATATTTTCATTGATTATTTTATTTTAAAATTGTTTAATGAATATTTTAAATTATACCCAAATCACTAGAGAGAAAAGATGTAAAGACAAGAGAAAGAAGACTAGAGAAAGAAAAAGATCATAATTAATTATTCAACTTAATATTTATTCATTTTAGGTGCATTTAATGATTATCTTAATATTTATTTACCATGTAATTAAATCATAACCATTAATTTATATGAATCTAAGGGATATAAATTGATGTAAAAAAAATGTAATTTAGAGGGACTGTTGATCCTTCTTTTATATATATTGTGAGCTTGTTAGACAACACAAAATCTATATAGAGAAAATGATGGGGTAAATATTATCCACCTTCCCATAGGTTTATCTAATCATTGGTCATAACTGTTTGACATATACATATGTAGATTGTTCAGAAGTTAGAGACCTGTTAATTAACCTTGGAAAATAATTAATTCCAAATCCACCACAAGATTTTTTTTAATATGAAATATCAAGAATACGAAAAATAAGTAAATAAAGAATAACACAATCTCTAAAATACAAGAATATAAGTCAAGAACTCTAAAATTGGAGAAAACCACATGTTATATTCACTGTATGACAAATTATTTCAATTATACAGAATTTTGACAACTCACGCTCTACTCAAGCATTCTTACGACACCTCCTAGAGAGGTATCTTAACTACATCCTATAGAGAAATTTTACCTAGAGCATGAGCATTGCTCAAGTAATTCCAACTGGGGCTAACTTAATAGGGGTGGGCATTTTTACTAGAGCCAATTGAGTTACCCAAACCTAGTTAGATAAAGATAAGGTCTTCTCTTAAAATTACTTGATCTCATGTATAAATGACATGGCCTGACCAGATATGGGTGATTATCAAGTATAGAAAAACCCGACAATGACTCGACGATAAACATTTAAAAAGTTAAAATCAACCATCTGTCATTATTGTATTGGATGAAATGTATTATTGCTGTATACTTCACCTTACATGATAACACATGTAATCCTGAACTTTTGTCCTTTACTCTTTCCTTCAACCCATCTATTGATATGCACAGGCAGTCCGACTACCAGAATTATTCTACCCTTCGTGATGATATTGATAACTGATTGTGAAAATTGTAGGGCGGGGATTTAGAGTCGTGACTGAGGAAAATTACGTACGACAAGTGTTTTGAAGGGATTTTTGGGGACGATGGTAAGCAGTGATGAGTCATGGAATTAGGGATGATAATTTTTGACACGACACGTGAACACGACTTGACATGATATGGGTTTAAGCGGGTTTGGGTTTTAGTATATTCGTGTTCGTGTCATGTTCGTGTCGAAGATGTCAACCCGTTTAATAATCGTATCGTGTTTAAGTTGAGAGTCTTCAACACGCGACACGATTATGACACAACACGATTATAACACGAACACAATTATGACACGAGTAACACGAATAACACGAATACATATTATACACGATTGACACGATAATACAATTAACACGAATATTGACACGAACACGATTATGACACGAGTAACACGAATAACATGAATACATATTATACACGATTGACACGATAACACGATTAACACGAATATTGACATAATTACATATTAAATTTAAAAATACTAAACTTTTTAGACATTTTAGTTCCTACATATATCCTAATTTTAAAATAAAAATAGAATTTTAAAAACCTAATAAATTTTAAAACTTAGGATATTTTTGTCATTTAACAAAAGTTGGAAACCTAATTCTGTAACGTGTCATAATCGTGTTAACGAGTCATAATCGTATCAATTGGGTTGTGTCAATAATGTAAACGTGTCTTAATCATGTTAGACGGGTCGTGTTCATGTTTAACACGATTACGACCCGTTTATAATTCGTGTTAGCGTGTCGTGTCGTGTTACCCATTTAATAATTGTGTCGTGTTCGTGTTCGTGTTGTGTCATAGTGACACGAATAATAAACGGATCGTGTTCGTGTTGGGTCAATATTTATCATGTTATAGCTCGACACGATATAAATACAACCCGCAAATACGAATTGTCACCCTTACATGGGATGAGAAATTGGGAGGCAGACAAGGAAAGATGACTGACTATATTAGGCCCAAAACGAGCTTAGCAAACCCATTACAAAATTTCAATAATTTAAAAAGAGTAATGCTACTCATACAAACTATTTATACAAACTCACACATACAAACTGATGTGGCATCCCTGTATGATCGCCACATCACTCATGTTAATTAATATCATTTATTATTAATATATATTTATCAAATTATTATATTTATTTATCAAATCACGTTATGCCAAGTCAGTTTGTATGGATTAGTTTGTATAAGTAGTTTGTAAGAGTAGCATTACTCAAAACAATTATGTATTATCTCCATTGAATGTAACGGCATGAAAAAGCACAATGATCAATATAGTTGGTAGTCACATATTTTACTTCAAGAAATCAAATATAAAGAAATGGATTCTTCGTTTCGTATTTAATAATGGGATGGTTACTATTTAATTATTCTTTCAAAAAGAAATATTATCAATCGATTGTGTCTTATAAGTCATAATGATCAATACAATCATCTTACATTAGAATCACATTGTGCTTCCACCAACAAAGCTTTTTGCAAGCTTGGACATGGATCATCGCCAAAAAATTGGTTTGATCTTGTAATGGAACAACTGCTCCTCCCCAAACAAACCTGAAAAATTATGTGACATTAAACACATTTTAATGATTATAAAAATAATGATAAAATAACTTTACTTATACGTGTAAATTGATTGTAACATTTTGAAATATCAGTGGAACAAAAAAAATTTAAATCTAGGCTCTCGTTTTTTGAAATTTGAAAAGTTTTTGAAGAAATTATATTAATTATAATCTCATATTAATACATATTAAAACTTTAGATGGATTTAAAATTTATAAAAATATGTTATAGAAATTTGAGCTTTGATGAAATTATATATATACTCGAATTAAGATAAATAGATAAAAAAAAGCTCACCTTCTCCACAACAGCACTTGAATTAGAAGAGTGACAACTGCCCAAAGCATGATGTTTACTCTCACAACCACCAGAAGGAGTTCCATAGCTTGAAAACACAATCTTGGAAATGTGCTTATTTGAAGGACAACTAAGCTCAACTTCTGCTTCTCTTCCATCATAGTTGTTATAATGGGAAGCTGGGACCTGCCCACAAACTCTTGTGATAGCAGCAGTGTCTAGGGAGATGGATGGAGGGAACCCACCCTCTTCTTCAAATATAACTAGAAGATTTCCTGTAGGTTTGAGGAAGGATCTTGGTACATGGTACCTAAAGTAGAGAAAAGTTAGGGAAGGTTTACAAATTTATTTAGTCATTCTCATAATTAGAAGTGTTTGGCTAAATTTCTCTTAGACTATTACTTTTTGACAGTTATTTTTGTTTTGATTAGATCAATATTGACATATTTATACTATAATATGTCCATCAATCCAATTAATTTTGATGTTTCAGTTTTTGGATTTCAGACAATTTGAATTGCAGTTTGGACACCCCTAATCATTATAATGAAGTTAATAAACCATAAGTAAATGATGAATGAATCTAAGCTACTCACCAAATCTGTGAGGGAGATCCTTGAGAAGTACGAAAAGAGACCCAATATCGACCAATACTTTGGCCATTAACCCAAGCCTCACCTTTCCCCATGGAACGTAAGTTTAGTGCAACAGGGTCATCTCCCGAAGGTTCATCAAATACAGCCTATCACATTGCCAAAAACCCATGTAAAATAACAATTCCTGTATAATAATTTTGCATTTAACTTTGAATAAACTCATGTGCTCATAATATAATTACTGAAAGATCCAGAATCAATTTCCTAAATTTGATACTGAATCTTGATGAGAAAATTAATAGAATAAAAATGTGAGAAGAAAGTGATAAGAAGAGAAACAAAATTGAAAAGAGGACCCTTTTCATTTACATGAATTAGGGATTTTTTTCAAGGAAATTTTCCTACACTAGAAGGTTTTGGTTTCAATAACAAATGACTGAACTTCGAAATAATTTAAAGCCTTTTAAAGTTTTATCAAGTTTTGTTCCCTTACCTTATACCATGTAAGTGGCTGTCGAGATGATGAAAAGTTACGCCATTGGACTTGGGTTGATCCCTCATCGGTGTAAATTTGTGATTTCTCTCCTTGTAGTCCAACCTATATATTTCAAATGAATAATTAAAGAAATTATGGCACAAATAGAATGCTCGGAGAACTATAAAATAAAAACTAAGAAGTAATTGGCATGTCTAATGCAAATTAAAACTAGGAATGAGATTTTAATCGAATAGGAAAAGGAGCCAGAACTAAGCGAAGCGGAGATATTTGTAAAATAGAGGGTTATATATCTTAAGACACGTTAAACAGTGAGAAATAGTCAATATTTAATGGTAAAATCTACTACCATATTTATCATCCACTGGGCTTTTTTTAAACAGACCTAGCTAATTGGAGAAATATATAAAATGAATTTGGAAGGTAGAGCTGACATTTAGCTGTACATACCTGGTATCCCCATGTATAGTTTGTCAATAAGTCTCTGTCTCCTCCTTCAACTGCAAGCGAAACCCTATGCAGTCCAGAAGCTTTGCTCTCTAGATATGCTCCTGAATCCTTTAGACCAGGATTAAGAAAAGACTAATTGATTAATATTGATTAAGATATCACAAATTACACGATTTCAGCATTTGAAGTATTCAATATTAATTATATGAAGTTTGGTAAAGATCACTAAAAGGACTTGATCAAGAATTGAGATTGGATGGTACCGGTAATCCAACCATCACACTTAGTAAAGAAACATTGTTCATGATCTCATTGGAAAAAGAAATTGTGCTCTGCAGGGAGAAGCTTGGATTCTTATGACTTCCATGTGAAGATCCTAAATTAAAGAACAACAAAGTGAGTGGATTACTTATAATATAAAAACTATATATTAGGATATATTTATTGTAGACCATTTCCTAATTTTGTCAATGCAAGTTTACCTCAAATCAAAAACAAAAATCTAGTGTAGTATATAATATTGTATTATGATTCTACAATAATAAATATTGTCCACTTGGTTCTTCAATCTTATGGATTTGCTTTTGGGTTCACATAAATGTCCTGTATGCAAAACAATGGCTTTCAATCTTTTGATGGAGCTATCACAACAAAAGCAGAAATTAATCAAGCTAGCTTACCTTCACGTACTCCATTAACAAATAGATGCAAAGCATGTCCAAGAGAGTTAACATCAAGTATAGCTTGAATATCAGAAGATTCAGGTTGAAACCTATTACAATTGATCCAACATATGAATTATGAGCCTATTAACTGAAAGAATAATCGGTAAAGAAAAGTAAAAAATACTTTCTAATGAAAGTTTGTTACCTGAATGTGTACCACATGTAATCAGATGTATCTTTTGTAGTATTCATCTGCTCTAATAAAGTGCCCGATTTCAATGGGGTGTCGTCATAATTAGGAATAGGCTCCTTGAATTCTTCCCAGATTCCATCTCCATCGAATTTCTTGCCTGAAATCATTGTTCTTTTACTGTATTGAGTGCTTATCTGTGTTCATGACAGCAAGTTGAAGTTTAAAACAATGATTAATTTGTTCAAGTATGGGTATGAAAGTAACATTGCTATATTTGTAATTATAGGTTGTTCATTTGGTAAGGAAGCACATGAAAATTCAAATAAGTCTATTTGTTCAGAGACAAATTTTGAATCTAAAATTGCCAAAAATTCTAGATTCCATATGATTCGAGCGTAATACCATATTTAGTCACCAACCCAAAAAAACTAAACTAATCAATAGAGGGGCTTAGCTAGCGTTATATATATGAAATGTTGACTCATATTTTGCTAACATGATGGGGTTGCCTTCACTGTACATCTATAGATACATATAGAGCGGTAATGTAGATTTTATACTTGCCTTTGCTGTGTTGAAGAGTACATTCTTGCAGTCAGGTAAGATGCTAATTGAGTGTGCAGGTAGTGCATATGAAGAGTCTTGAAAATGCACCGCAACATCTTTTCCTTCCTTGTTCACTAGAAAGGCTGCACATTTTCCTGATTTTCTACGAAAAACATAGGCCTGCAAGACAAAAATTTGGTGATTCTCTTTGTCATGATATTCAAATCAGTTCCATATATATATATAATCTCATTATATCCTATCTTAAAAATAAAGTTTTTCAATCTATGGATTGTCCTTACTTCTTGTTTATCACCCAGAGAAGAAGTAGTTTGGACTCCTTGAAGTAAAGTTTTTGAACATTGCTTGATTGCAGAATGCAGCTCTTTCAGATGACCCCATTTTGGTTGCCTAATCATCCCTAATATTATAATTGATCATTCAGTCAAATTTTGCTTCAAAAAATGAATATAACAATATAGTATTTAACTAATAAAAAGAACCTTACATACCATACTCATCAAGAGGTGCTTGATCATAGTAACTTGTTATTACAAATGCTGAAGCTGACCTTCCAAAGTTGGTTCCACCATGATACTGTAACAAAATATATACATCCCAGCTTAATTGAAATGAAATAAAATGATTTAATTTGCTCATTATAATGTTTACTATCTATGTTAATTGATAAAGGAAGATTAATGGCTATGCAAGGAATTTTTTTTTTTTTTGGGGTACCATATAGTAATTCACAAAGCTTCCGTTCCTTGCAACCCATAATGCAACGTGAAATGCTATGTCCTCAGCAGACCTCAGCAGTGGTTCTTCACCATATACCTGATACCTTGAATGGCATAAGCATCATTAACTAGCATAAAAATTTTTGAACAATAGAGAGATTTAATAGCATTCAGTATATTTAATTGTGCTACATGTATAGCCGGAGGAAACATTGAAGTACATTTCAACATGTACATGCTGTGTATATTGAAAATGTATGGAACAACTTAGAGGTAAAAGTTAGACGTACTTACGAAAGTAACTTTTTTCTATTTTAATTTTGAAATAACTTTTCGAAGAAAGTGCTCTTCGGATCACTGAATTATTGGATCGATAAAATAATAAACATAGGATTTGATGACATACTGTGAAGTCCAATTCTCTGTCCATATTGATGGCTTATGCGGTGAATTGGGCCCAACGAATGTCAACCCGCATTTCATTCCGTTGCATGCATTTATCTGCAAATTGCATACAATTTTTGCATTTCAAAAAGGACTCATGATTATTAATTAATAAATTAAGGAATATTAAAAGATTTAACTTTAACACCCTCAAGTCTATATATTGTTTGATAATAAAAGATCTTGTTAATGTATACTCTTAGAACGTTAATAAATTAAAATTTAAGAACACAACGTAGCAAGACATGAGTAAGAGTAATTTTAGAAATTATATTAAAGAAAACCAACCACTGGATCAGGAGCATCATTTTGCTTGCACATCACCCAGGGCACTCCAGTTTGAAGTGCTACTGCCATTTCCGCTGCCCATTTCACGTATGGCCACCCTTTGTCTCCATAAGCTTGTTGTACCATTTGATACTCATTCTCGATCTAAACATATAAAAATATTCTCAAAAAAATTTATGACCAGATATCGCATGAACAAAAATCTATATATCATTAATTTAATAAGAAATTCAGAAATGAACCTGTGATAGTATGATTGGGCCTCCTTGTGAAGCATATAATCCTTCTGCTTTCATCATGTTTACTATTCTCGTCGTAAAGTTTTGCATGTAAACCTCTCATCAATAAAAGCAGCAAAGGTTTAGCGTAAAGCAATCAAAATGAAACCGATCGGTTTTCATCCCACCAAGCTCTAAATTAAATTATCAAACTAGTTTGTGTACTTAAATTACAACGCAGCCTAATTTGTTGATTCCAAATCCGATAGTTTTAGGTCGGATCTTGAACTTTTAAGTATGATATTGCGACATTATCAACCAGCCTAATATTTTAGGTAGATTGCAATCGCAAGCAATCAAGAACCATTTCTACACTAAATGAAATATATCGATATGGGTACATTGAATCTTGAACTTATAAGTCTAAATAGGCAACATTATCTAATAGGTTTACGTTTTTGGTTAAAGACAAAAGCACCTAAGAGAACATCATTAATTAAATGTAAGTAAATATGAGTTGGATCCTGGCCCTTAATTATGAGTGAGTAGACAACATTAAGAGAATAATATTTGGGGTTGATAGTAAATAATTATGAGAAAGGTAGTGCATGTATACCTTGAATGGTTCATTGTCACATCGGAATGTAATGCCTGGAATGTCATGAAGCCAGAATGGAAAACCTCTGCAACCAATTTGATGATGGTTTGATTAATTATCCATGCTACATCCGAAATGAAAGTTGATTGATCTATTTATTAGTTTTAAGCAGCATTAAGAGTTGCTTACCCGTAAGCCCATTCGCTTTCAATGAAAGGTCCAATCCTGAGGCTGGCGTATAGGCCTTGTGCTTGGATTTCTTTAATGAACCCCACTAGGTCTTTTCTTCCGCTAAAATCATACTACAATTTGCAAGCATTAATCCATGCAAGTAAACAAGTGTGTAGTGAGCTAGTGACAGGAGAGAACGATGCTAGAGAGAAATTTTGTGCCTATATATACCTGGCCTCGTTGAGGCTCATGAAGATTCCAAAACACGTAGGTTTGTATCACATCTAAGCCTCCTTCTTTGGCTCTGCTTATCAACGATGGCCACATCTATCAAAACATATTGATTGAGACCATTAAATAAATAATACTTTATAATTATCACGTTATTCTTCTATGAAAATATATATATATATATATATATATATATATATATATATATATATATATATATATGTATATATGTATAGAATTGGATATGGCTCATATTGTTTTAACAGTAAACATATATTGTCGAAAAGTTACTTTGTAAAATAAAAAAAAAATGAAGAAAATTTTGACTTTCGTATTTTAAGATTCAAACTACATGCCTTGCGTGGTTTATTTAGAAAATAATATAAATTAAAAATAAACCCACGAAGTATCTGTTATATTAATTTGTAGAAGGCTGATGTTATGGATTCCAAAATTTTGTCTGTCAAAAACATGTAAAACGGCTAAGAATATATTTTTAAGCTTGAAAATTCTTTTTATAAAGAAAATTTGGATTTTAAAAATAATGTATTTAAGTTTGTTAACATTATATATAGCTAAATTTTAGGTAAGTCTTGGGACAACAATTTATGATCGATTATCATGTATTATAATGAATAAGGATAACTTGTTTTAGCTTAACTATGTATGCCAACATCTTGACAGACAACTTGTTTCAATATTAATTTAACTAAAATTTAGTGTGGGATACATGGTCACTTCCTTACTAAGCAACAATTAATGAGCCAAAAAGGGATCCTAACGTGGTCGTGTCCTTATGAAATATTTAATTATTATTTTTTAATTAAACTAACAGAAGAGTAATAGTAATGCTTGGTGGGTGTGAGATGTTACATTCAAACATTTTTATTTAAATAATTATAAAGAGTTGACCAACCTCTTTATAAGATGATACTTCTTATAAAGATTGTTCATCAGCTTCTAGATAGAAGTAATATTATACTATTTAGGCTAGAAAATTGATTACACCAACTTATTTGGTATAGTTATGATAGTGTGACATATTACTATATTTTCATTATTTTGGAAAAATAATGATGAAGCAATAATAAAATTTTTCATACTTTTAACGTAATATACGGACGAAAAAAAATGGCTTATGAAATTTTCACAATTACAAACCATTATGGGTTTGATTTTAACAAATTTTAACAGAGGTTTGTGAGATTTGTTCATTATATAAAATATTTTTTTTTAACAACATTATCTATCATAATATGGTTTTGTAACAAATATTTTTATTCAAAATATATTATCTTATTATTTAAGAAATTAAAAATCATCTGAGAAAAATAAAAATATTATGCTATTTATTACTTGCCACAATAAATTTTTTAGCAAATATCTTTAACGCAAAAATCAAGGTTACTTATTAAAAATATTACCCACTTACATTATAACAAATTAATCGAATGAATTGATAGAGAAACATTTGTTTTTACATATATAGCATCCATGGAAGTCAACACTATACACAAACAAAACACAAGCAATGACTCTTAAGTTTTGTCAAAAGATGACTCAAAACGTACAAATAAAAGAGCCAAAGGGAAATCTACCAAGTTCCAATCTTTTGATGTTTCCGAGAGGTGTGAAATTTATCAAAGAAAACTACAGAAGTTATTAGCTAGCAATTTATAATAATAGGGTTCATGTCTTCTAATTCTATATAAAAATAATTAAATAATCACAATGAAGTCAATCAAATCAATAAATATAATTTCGTTTGCATTGGAGACATCTAAATTGAAAATATATATATGTATCAAAAAGAATAAATACGTATATGATTTCATTTCATCTGATAAAAGTTATTAGATTTTTAAAATGTCACCACATACAAACATTACATAAGTGTTTGATTAAAATGCTTTATAAAACTTGTTCCCAAATTGTTTCATGAACAAAATAAATTTGACATTGTCATATTAATCATCTCAACATTATTTAATTTTGTCCTACACATTTTTAATTGACCTAATAAAAAAAATTTTACAATCCTGTTTCCTGAAATATTAATCTCATTTTCATTAAAGCTAGCAAATCAATGCATGGGGCAATATATATGAAGTTAAAGACATGAAGAAAGAAAGAGAGAAAAGAGAATACCTCAGGAGGGCTTCGAGGGTAATGAATGGAGCCAGAGAACAAAATCTTCCGTTGCCCATTAATGATCAAAGATCTACCATCATACATTACTCCTCCTCCTTCTCCTCCGGCATAAACGCCACCATTGCCTGCCACCACCACCACCACCAACACAATCCAAATCAAAAGCACTCTCACCATAGTGGCTACTCTCTCAGTGATCTGCTGCTTCTTCACTGCTCTTCTCTAAATAAATAAAAAATGTATAGTCCCTTATGTTGTATATAGAAATGGAAATCGTAATCTAAGGGCAATAAGGGATCAGACAATTATTATAAAAGGGATTTTACGTAGGAAAGAAGGGAAGTGAGAGCTGGTAGACATTGTGAATGGGATCTTGTTTCCATTTAAGTTTGAATTTTGCGATATAAATAAGATTGCTTGTATGTTCTTGACAATTAATTATTATATTTGTACGAAGCCAGTTGTGTAATGAGATAGAAGAGGAAGCTAAATGGTACGAGAATGCATGAGAGACGGCAGATAAAGGGGTATAGTGTTGCCCGTCAACTGGGGGCTTTGCTTTTAAAGGCTTGGACGGCTTTGACAGCGAGAAAAAATATATATACCGGATTGGAGTTGTCATTGTGAGCTTGTGAGACAACGCGAAATCTATTTACACAAGTCATGATCACTCATGCATCAATTTCTGGGACAAATATCATTCACATTCCCTCAGGTTTTGCTAATTACAGTGACGCCCATGCCCTTCCGATTTCTGACAGTTGACTAGGTTTAATTACTGTAATTACAAAAGTACCCTTTAAAAATAAAAAAATTAAGCAAAACTTGTAATTACTAAGATACCCTTTAAAAATTAAAAAAAAATTGTGCAAAACTAACCATTTTATCATGGCAATCTTCTCTCAAGTTTAGATCAATTAGGTATTGATTGTTGTCTAAAATTTGAATAGGTTGGTTAAATTGAAATTAAAAGATATAGATATAAATATTTGAATATGACTTTCATAATTGGTATTTATTTTTAATTTTATATATATGGAATGAAGTCTAGAACAAATTTTTTTTACCTATATCTTTATTGATTTTATAAATATGTATGTATGTACGTACGTAGAAACACGTTATATATTTTTAGATATGTATGGTTGTGTAAATGATTTTTTTTTGGTAAGATTTTATGGAAGAACAAGTTAGCAGGTAATCATAAATATTTTAAAAATATTTAGGGTTATATAAATAAGAGGTAGACAATAATGTTTTAAAGTAATAAAATATTAAGTTATTTATGTCATGACTAAATGATTTTTATAAGAATCTTTGAATGAATTAGAAGTGATATAAAAACATTTAAATATTTTTATTCTTATAAAAAACAAAATATTTTACTTTTTCATTGGGATGGAGTTTTTGAGAATAAGTTTCGAGTAAAAATGAAAAACGATTGCATGCCTTTCTCATGGTCAAACAGTTTGAAGATCTTTCAATGAAAGAAAAAAACCGGAAAAGACTCGTCATGCTAAGCTTGTGAGAAAAACACAAATCTTGAAGTCATGACTCATGCACAATTGTTTCCGGAATAAGAAACAGAAAGATGGCAAATTAAATCCAGCGCCGCGCAGGTTTAGTCACCTTTCAATCATACCCTCATGCCCATCCTCACCACCGATTTTTATTAGTACGAGAGTCCACTGCATATAACCATTGCGATGACAAAAATGCCCTCTAAAATCTAAAAAAAAAATCAACAAAATAACCGTTGTATGGCACATTAATATTTGAGAATATGGGTCATATACTATTCTATCGACGACTCTCATATAATCCCTCTCATTGTATTTTAATTGTTTTTTTCTCGAAAAGTTTTAGTTATGCAGATGATATAACTTTGTAGAGTGACAGTGTTAATTTCCCTTTGTTTATTGCTTCGAGCTGTTCTCTATTTTGTTTCCTCTTCTAGAGTGGGCTTGTCTTCTAGCTTGAGTCTGTGAAATTTCCTTTTCTGGTCTTGGGCTAACCTTTTGGATTGGAATAATGGGCTTCATCTCAGGTAGGGAAAAGCGTCAGTTTCTGGGGGTTTTGAGTAACCTTAGGTCCAGAGTGAGGCTTCCCTAAACTTCAGCCGAACATGTCTCAGGATATACCCCAAACTACAAAACTTCAACGACAACTCTGTGCATGTGCGTTATTTGAAGTTGGAGTTGGCAGTAGTCAAGTTTTGATTTTATGGATTCATCAAACACCAAAAATTTTAAATTTATCTATTAGAAAGGGTAGATAAAATTAGGGATTGATGTATAACACATTGCTAAATCAAACATATTACCGAATTGATAATTCGATAATATGTTACATAATTTATAATAATTTATAATGTATAACACATTATAAATTATTTGGTTACATAATGTAGGTTGTTTCTATTAGTAACTCATGAAAAATATTTTATTATAAAAAGAATAAAATATAACTTTTAAATTTAAAAAATATATTTGTGATATTTCAAAACTTTAATTGAGATCATAGATAACTTATTGAAAGTAATTAAACTTGAGCTTATTCCATAAAATTTTTTCTTTATCTTTAATAATATTAAGTGACAAATCAACAAAAATGAAAAATTCAAAAGTGTCTAAGTATTAAAAATGCTCTTCTAGTTAGAAATAAACACGTGTTAGTCAAATTTATTTCCCTGTTTTTCATTTACAAACCAGACAGTGTCACGGAAGTTAATGCGTGAGTAAATTAAGCACAAAATTCACTTGGGCATCAAATAGTAGACAAGTGAAAATGTTACGGTAGCCCTGCCCACACCTAATGACCCAAAACTAACCCACACCTTCACGTATTTTAATTTTTGTGTGGGTTAATTCCCCATATCTCATGTGAGGTTTGCCAAAATTTCACATGATAATAAAAATTTTTCAACTTTTCCATAATCAACTATTAAAAAATATTGGAAATTTTAAAGTAAAAAATAAAAACATAAAACATAGAACTTGCTAAAAGTTTTCCATCAGCTATTAACCCAAAAAAAAAAAAATTACTATCATAATAAGTGATATATATAAACTTAAAACAAACTTTTAATTAAAAAAATTTATATTAAAATCATTTATTAAAAAATTTTAAAATAGAGATTATTTGTCGAATTTACATGTAAAAAATTGTCTATAAAGTTTAAATCTTTTAATATAGAATAATACTACATCTACAATCAAATTCTATAATTAACTATTTACAATATGAGTTAACGAAATTCTATTAGGCATATGATTTTTCTTTTCCCTTTTTTGTTTTTTTCTCCAGTGAATTTTTACCAACTCAAGTTATAAGCAGTTTGTTGTATGTATAGTATTACCTTTTAAAATAATTTCATTATTTTGTCATATTTTTACTATTTTAAAATTTTGAATTGTAAATTATGAACAATTTAGAAAGTTTATATTTTTTAACGAAATTTTTAATTATTCTTAATAGAAGTAGAGGTATATGCGATTTTTTAAATTAGAAGTGATCACGTGAAACTTTGACAATTTTCTATTTTTCAGCTTTGCTTCGCAGTCGCATGCCCACTTAAATCTCAATGCGCCTTAACCCATTGTTAAGGTTATATCTTTCTCTCTTTTATTTTTGCTTAAAAAAAAAATAATTACGAGATATGCATTATTTTGATGATGGTGTTGTTTGTTGTAGATCAATCTAATGGATTATTTTGAATTTTATTGCTGTTTCTGTAATTGATGATAGTTTTAATTTAATTTTGTAAAAGAGAAAGAAAATATGGGGAAATAGTACCTATCTGATTAATGGGGATTTCAAGGGAAAAAGGGGAAAGAAATTGTTGAAATCACATTTTTAATTCGAGTTCATTGGAATTAATGAGTAGATAATGATTTTTTTTAATGAATAATTTGTTCATAGATCCGTGTTTGTTTAGATTATCATGAAGAGCTATTTCCAAGTAAAGAAAAGAAGGGGATTAGAAAGGGGTCAGAGAAACTTGACAAGTGTCAGCGAACCATTTGCCCATGCTACATTATCAAAATGAAGAGCTACAGTTGCTCCACAGTATCAGCTGTATCCGTGCTTCAACTGTATTCTTAGGGGTGGCAATTTTCGACACGACACGCGAACATGACTTGACACGACACGGATTTAAGCAGGTTTAGGTTTTAGGTTATTCGTGTTCGTGTCGAAGATGTCAACCCGTTTAATAATCGTGTCGTGTTCGGGTTGACAGTCTTCGACACGCGAACACGATTATGACACGACACGATTATGACACGAACACGTTAACGACACGCGTAACACGAATAACACGAATACATATTTAACACGATTAACACGATTAACACGAATATTGACACGATTATAAAAAAATATTAAATTTAATATTTTAATTTTAGACATTTTAGTCCTTATATTAATTCAAATTTTAAACTAAGTATATAATTTTAAAATGTAACAAATTTAAAAGTTCAGGGTAATTTTGTCATTTAACCAAAATTGAAGCCTAATTGATTAATTCACTCAAAATTGGAAATGGAAAAGGGAAAGTTGGAAACCTAATGTCTTTGAAACTCTGAATAACATGTGAAGAACTCTCCTCACTGCCGCCGGCCATCTGCGACTGCTATGCCCCGCTAATCATCACGGCTTCAACTGCTCAGCACCATCGCTCCACCACCTAGTCCTCCCCTTCCGGTGACTACATCGTCCAGTCTTCCAGTCCTCGTCACGATCTCAGGCCATAGCCAAGGGAAGCTGCCTGCAGCCTTTCTCCATCTTCAATCCTCATTGCCGCCAGCCGTCGCAGCTTCATCACCCTCCAACGTCCAGTCCTCTCCCTATCCTCAAGCTGTGACCGCAACCCTACAATCGTTTCGTCCATCTCGTCACAATACTTCTTCTGTAAAAGTTAATTTCCTCTGTTTTTTTGAATTACCACACTGCATTCACATAGAAAATACTTCTGAATTTTTTTGAGTTAATTTTCGCTGTTGGGATTCCAGTACATCCCTCTGATAAAAGAAACTCAAAGTGAACATCATCGGCTCTCAGATCCTTCATAACAGTCTCATCGAACCATGTTTTATACTTCTGAAATTTTTTGAGTTAATTTACCGCATGTTTATAAAAGAAAAATCTGTACATATGAACTTGAGATGTAAAAATATACTGTTGATATCATGTCACACGACTATGAAATACATACTATATTTCAGCACAATTTGAACTGTTTTGTTCATTGAAGTTAGTTAATGCTTGGTGGATATTATTTTCCAACTACTTTGAATCTTTAATCAGAGTCTATCTGCTCTTCTATTTATACGTCTATTGTATTTGGGTTATAGCCTTACGGTGCATTGGGTTTAAAGTAGATGGATTTGTTGCACATCTTCTATTGTATTGGCTTGCCCTGATGACCTGGTGTTTAGGCTGAGTTTGGATTAATTATCTATCTTTGTTTGATGGGTGCTTAAACGTTGTTGGATGGCTGCTTCCATGGCTATCAACAAGCATTCTTGGTGGTGCCACCAAAAAGCTAGGCAGTTATGCTGTTGGTGATCAGATTTCGAGGTTTCATCAAAACCATCGAAACTTTAAAGTCTTTGCATGAGAGTATACAAAGGTCATGCCTTGTTTCAATGAAAATCTAATCTTTTGAAGTTTTTAGAAAAACGAAGACCTACATTTCCGTTAAGGAAAAAAAACTGCTAGATTGATGAAAATGTAAGAAATCAAAATAAACTTCTGAAATAAAGATAAAGATAAAGGATTTTTTAATGATATATTATGTTTTAAATTATTAGTTTATTATTGTAAGGTAAGACAAATAAAGGTAAAAGGATCTTTTCGAAAGAAAATCAGGGACTCCATCTTAACAATTCACATCGACCAAGAAATCAGAACCTTAAGGTCACTGAGAATACCACCTGCAATAAAGCTGTTCAGAAGCAACTCTTAGTGGCATAACCAAGACTATGCAGTGTTTTTTTCTGTATATTGTTTAATGACTCGTGAGCTCATAAAGTAGTTTAGAAAAGTAAAACCAAATATTCATTTTCTCAGTTCTTGTCTTCTAATGGGATGGATAACAAACGGATTTGATCCCCAACATAGTTCTTGTCTTCTAATGCCTTCAAAACTCGCTTGTGATTGTAGTCTGAGTTAACAAATGTGACTCTGAAGCCATGCATAACTAAACATTGTTAAAGGTCTAGTTAAGTTGCTCCCTCCACACGTGAGAATATATAGCTTCTAAGTTCTAGAAATATAATATATATTATTGTTTTATGGTGCTTGGAGTTGGAGCTAGAGATGCCAAGATGGTAACTTGATTGCCATCCGTACCAATGATTTATGTCGTTTTTCTCTTCTTTTACCAAACCATTAGTAACGTGATCAATAATTTGGATCTTGTATTATTTCCTGGTCGGTGTCCTGGTGTGTGGTTATTTTTATGTGTTATGTGGTCTCAATTATTACCAGCTTTTTATTTGAGTAAAATTTAAATTTTTGTAAAGATAGTATTAACGGTTTTCATCGTGTCTCAAATCTTATTTGTTTATTTTTCATTAAATTATCTTGTGAATTCAATTTGTGCCAATATGTTCTTTTTTTTTTACAAGTTAACTTCTAAATAGATTCTTTTAACTTCAATTCATCTTTAGTTATCATCATTTATGGAGTTTTACGACTAGATAGATTTAATTGATAAAATTAGGATGTGTCATGTTCTGTTTGTTGTGGATAAAATTAGGATAAAATTAGAAAGTAGTAGTTAGTCTGATGTTCCAATGGTAAAAGATTTTTAACCTGCATAAAATTTGTTTTTCTTTGTGGTTGAAATGAGTTAATGATACTGATTGTTTTCTTTCTTCACTTTATTTTATGCAGGTTTTTTCCTTAAAAATGGATTCTTTAGGAACAAATTCAGCAACTCAAATGGAAACTCATTTGCTAAGTGAGGATGACATATTCAATATGGCTAGTGAGTCTGAAGGCACTACACGACAAGACATGATTCAAAGTGGGACACGAAAAAGAAAGTTAACCTCAGAAGTGTGGAAGTTTTTTGATATACTACCAAGGGAAGGGTATCCAGATAAGAAGCAAAGATCCAAATGCAAATTATGTGGAGCCATTTATATTTCTGAGTCAAGGAATGGAACGGGTAATTTGAAGCGACATTTGGAGTCTTGCCCGAGAAGAAATTCTAGTGATATAGGTCAGTATATGATAAACCAAATTCATGGCAACTTGGGAATACGTAGTCCTAAATTTGATCCTGTTGTCTTTCGTGAAATATTGTCTGCTGCACTTGTTATGCATGATTTGCCATTTCAATTTGTTGAGTATACTGGCATTAGGAGGCTTTTCACATATTTGAATGATGAGGTGACTCCCATTTCTAGAAACACTGCAAAGGTTGATATATTAAAGATATATAATAGGGAAAGGGCAAGAACAAAAGCCATGTTAGATGAAGCACCTGGTAGAATTAGTTTAACCTCTGATTTGTGGACTTCCATAACTACAGATGGGTATTTGTGTCTGACTGCTCATTTTCTTGATAAAAATTAGGTTCTACAAAAGAGGGTGTTAAACTTTTGTGCTTTGCTACCTCCACATTCTGGTGTTAATTTGTCTGATAAAATATGCAAGTTGCTAAGTGAATGGGGCATTGAAAAAAAGATATTTTCAATCACTTTGGATAATGCTTCATCTAATGATACTTGTGTTGAGATTCTAAGATCTCAATTAAATATTAAGAAAGCACTATTATCCAAAGGGGATTTCTTGCATATTCGATGTTGTGCTCATATCCTTAATTTGATTGTTCAAGAAGGATTGAAAGAAATAGATGAAGCAATCTATAAAATTCGTGAGAGCATTAAGTATGTCAAAGGGTCACAAGGAAGAAAAAAGACTTTTGTTGAATGTGTGAAACAAGTGTCTCTAGAATGTAAAATGGGTTTGAGGCAAGATGTTCCTATAAGATGGAATTCTACTTTTCTCATGCTTGAAAGTGCCATGTATTATAGTCAAGCATTTTGTCACATGCAATTGACTGATTCTAACTACATTCATTGCCCTTCTCCGAGTGAGTGGTTGAAAGTGGAGAAAATTAGCAACTTTTTGAATGTATTTTATGAGACTACATGTATATTTTCTGGCTCAAAGTACCCAACTTCAAACTTGTACTTTCCTAAAGTGTTTGTGGCTCATTTGACTTTGAAACAACACTTTGAAAGTGAATATGACTACTTGAAGGATATGGCTGCTCGCATGTTGTCTAAGTTTGAGAAGTATTGGTCAAATTATTGCATTATTTTGGCTATAGCAGTTGTCTTGGATCCAAGATACAAAATGCAATTTGTGGAGTTTGCATATAAAAAACTTTATGGGGATGATTTTGAGATTAAGTTGTCTTAAGTTAGAGAGAAGATGTTTTCTTTGTTCAATGAGTACAAAAAAACTTCAACTTCTAGTGTACCTTCTTCATCCAGAGATCCAGATGATATGATTAGTCAAGACATGACTGCTCGGAAAGCTGTAGAAGCTGTTCTACTAGAGGTAAAAACCACTAAACTTTTCATCTAAATCTATATATTTGTGTAATATTTGTGTTATTTACTTGTTCAGTTTATTAATGATTCTTATTTCTTATGATATGTATAGGAATTTGATCAAGCTGACAGTTTTAGACAAATAATTTCAAATCAAAAGTCACAATTGGAGTTATATTTGGATGAACCAAGGACAGAATTGTCAGCAAATATGGATATTCTTCTTTTTTGGAAAGGAAATGAGTTTCGTTATCCTGAAGTTGCTTGTATGGCTTGTGATATTTTAAGTATTCCAGTTTCTACGGTTGCATCTGAGTCAGCTTTTAGTGTTGGTGGACGAGTTCTTGATCAATTTAGAAGTGCACTTACGCCGGATACAGTAAAGGCTTTGATTTGCACTAGAGATTGGTTGTTTGGACAACAAGGTAACTCTTTCAACAATTTATTTTTGTTTTCATCCTCTATAATTTGTTTTATTATGTTTATAACTACTTCTTTAATCATTTTATAAATGATTGGATTTTATACAAACTGAAAGTCTAAAGATAGATGAGTTGACTGAAGATGTAATGAACTTGAGTATTAACCAACAAGCTGGAGAATCGGCTGGTAGTTCTTCCATGACATGAAGGTCTTAATTGTGTAAGTGCATAATTCATTTACATGTGAAATCTGATTGGGTAATTGAAGTGTATTGCAGTTTTCATTGTTATGGTTTATGAGATTATGAACAAATTGTAAACTTTCTTTATTAATTTATAATATTTCTTATATAATTCTATAATCTGATTTTTTTTCATAAGTATGATTTTTCTTTTTGTACATTGCTTAAGAGTTGAAGAAGAAGATGAATAAGAGTGAAGAACTTTTTGTTTTTGTTTGTGATGTACTAATTGTGATTTGTGATGGATAACTATAATTTTATAGTTGTGTTGTTGTGATGAACTTTGTTCAAAAGTTATCATAATTTGGGTATGTGATGCATGTTTATTGAGATTTGATGGACTTTATTTTATAATTTGTTATATTTGAATTGTTGAATTGTTTTCTTTATGACAATTGTATTGCTTGAAGTTGTATGATTTCTTGTATTAATCTTGTAATTTAAACTTTTTTGTTATATCTTTTTCATTTAAAAATATGTTTTAATATATATTCGTGTTCATAATCGTGTTGTAAATGTATAACGGTCCATAATCGTGTTGTAAATGTAAACTTGTCGTAATCGTGTTAACAGGTCATAACCGTCAATCGGGTCGTGTTAATATAATCGGTCTTAATCGTGTTAGATGGGTCGTGTTCGTGTCTAACACGAGTACGACCTGTTATTATTGTGTTAGCGTGTCGTGTCGTGTTACCCGTTTATTAATCGTGTCGTGTCAATCTTTATCGTGTCACAGCTCGACACGACACGAACACGATCCGCGAACACGAATTGCCACCCCTATGTATTCTAGCTATATACATACATACAATAATATAATATATATATATATATATATATATATATATATATATATATATATATATTTGAAATTTTATGATGACCTAAACCGATTCTTTGTATTATAGGTGTTCTATGAATGAGAAACTTAATAAAATAAATGTCAGATCCATCACTGATATTTACAGATAGTATTATTCGGTTTGGTGCAGGAATCTAGATTATATATATATATATATATAAACATAAATTTTAGACATAATTTATTGATATAAATTTATAGTCATTGATCTTATAAAATTTAATGACTGAAATTGAAAGTCAATAAGATACATTTAATGTTATCAACTCATCAATTATCTCAACTCTTAAATTTTGTAGATCAATGATTAAAAAATTATGTCTAATTTTGTGTCAAAATATTCTTTCTTTACATATATTTAGAGACAGTATTGCTTTAAGTCTCTTTATTGGATACTTTAAATCATATCGTTAATATATAGTTTTTTTGAGATGGTGATTAAGTCCGTCATTTGTGTCATGGGCAATCAAAATCAAAGCTTAGCTGAAAAAATGATGATGGGCAGACAGTGAATCTATAAATTACGCATAGCTTCACTGTTTTATTAACTTTTTTTTGCCCAGTCTGATCTTATTTTACTAATTTGTATCTATTATTTGGTTTTGGCTGCTGGTCAAATATTAGTTGTTGATTCCCTTGTAGAGTTGTTGATTAGACACTAAACACAATCTTCTCCTTCGGTAAGTTCATTATTTGTTTTATAATTATGCTACCCATCGAATACTTGTAGCTTCAACTTTGGAATGGAACTAGTGCAATCTGGATGTTACTTGTTGGAGCAACAGTTCGAATTAACAAATTTCATTTTGTTTTGTTTAGTTTTTATACAGAGATGTTTGTTTAGTACTAATTGGTTTGTTGTGGAATTAGCTTTGAGGCTGTGGGTTGTGGAGATTGTATAAATAAACAGGGATGTCATATTCTTTATTATTTCGAATTAATTACTAGGGAGTGGATAGTTTGAAACAAGGCTAGTGACACAGGACTTTTTTGTTGATAAGCGGAATGCTCTGCGATAGCGCTAAGTCCCGCTTAGCCAGCTACACGTTAAACCGCTTTGGAGGTTATCACCCGAAGGTAGGTGTAACTCAACCCACAATTTCCCACTTCCAACTTTTCTTTTTATTGCCTCAAAGAAAAGAATAAAATCCGCCCCAAGATGTGTGCTGGAAACACTCACACTAACACTCACACTAGCTACTCCGTTTGCTAAGTGTTTGCCCCTCTCGAGTAAGCACTCTCTTGCTTGACTCATTGTTGTCTCTCCCCTTGTGTCTTACGTCTTGTGTGTTGTGTGTTGTGTTTTTTCAGCCCACCATCTTGGTACAACATAGAAGGAAAGAGCCAACCAACAACCCTGGTTGCTAGGTCCTATTTCCATGGGCTAAACGCCACATGGTCCATGTATTTGACATCCCCAACTACTAGGCTAGGTGGCGCGCTCCTACGCTGCCATATACCTCCTCCACTCTCCATGAGTGGAGGTTATGAAAGTTATCCACCCATAACTTCCTACTTTCTCTCATGGCATAACCACCCATGATCGTAGATCATAGCATGGAAATAGCTACCTCCAAGTAACTTCCCACTTCCCTCATGAGCATGACTATCCATGAGTGGGATCATGGCATGGGATATGGGAATTAACTTCCCAAATAACCACCCACTACCATTCCTATTCTCAAGGACATGGTTGAGCCCTCTCAACCACTAAGTTAGTGGGGGAAGTTACATTTTCTACACCTTAAGAAATAACTTCCACCCCACTACTTCCTTAATTTTAGGAACCACAATCCTCTTGGACATGTGCCATGATTGAAGCCCACTAGCACGCCCATATGCACCCTGAACCGCTGCTGTGCGCCATGTCGCCCGATGCCTTGCGCCATGTTGCTGTTTTGTGGTGCGCCACCCGTGCGCGTGCTTGCTATCCTTTTGCGCCATGTCCCAGCCCGCATGCGTGCATGCGCTAGTGCTAATGCGCTACGTTACCCCAATGTACGCGTTGCATCGTCATGTCGCGCCCAACCCTGTGTGCACTCCACACATCACACCCACTACCCGTATGTGCGTGTCATCTGACCTTGCTTAAGCGCTCACCTATGCGCTTCTCATTGGCATGCACCGTTACTACCCCATCCAAACCTTGGCATAGCGCAAGGCAAGCTATGCCAAGCATGTGCAAGTATCAAGGGTGTAACAAACTACCCCCACCGGAAGAGCCCGATGTCCTCGTCAGAAGGGTGTCAAGATACTCCTTCACTTGCCTCTCAAATTGCCACAGTGTGACCTCCTTTTCCAAAGTAGCATCCACCATGCTACCGCCTTTCCATTGAATCAGATACTCCATTCTCCGATTCTTTTTACTTTGTCCCAAAGTTCTATGATCAAGGATTTTCTCCACTTCCTTGTCAAACTGTTTCCGAATCACCGGAGGAGCTCGTTTGGCTTGTTGGCGCCTAACATCAGCCAAATCCTCGTGAAAGGGCTTTAGGAAGCTCACATGAAAGGTTGGATGAACCTTTAGCCTCTCAGGTAGCTTAAGTCTATAAGCTACACGACCCACCCTTTTTAATACCTCAAAAGGGCCAACAAAGTTTGGAATTAAGCCTCGATGTATCGCTTTGCTATTGATTTTCTTTTATATTTGAGGCATCAGCTTTAACAAAACTTTGTCTCCCACATTGAACTCCAGTGGCCGCCTACCACCATCCGCATATTTCTTCATGCGTCGAGATGCCTTAGCTAAGCTATCCATGGCTTGCTCCATCATCTCCTACTTGTTGCGCGCAAACCTGTGCGCTACAGGACACCTCCCCTCGGTATCACGCAAAGCCACTTCATGGGGAGTCAATGGCTGTTGCCCTATCACCAACTCCGCTGGACTCATTCTCGTTGCTGAGGAACGATGGATGTTGTAGCAAAATTGTGCTGCATCAAGTAAACTCACCCAGTTTGCCTGACTTGCTGTCACATAGTGTCGCAGATATTCTTCTAATAGCGCATTCACCCTCTCAGTCTGCCCGTCAGTCTGAGGATGATTTGTAGTTGAGAACTTCAACTCCGTCCCCATGGTGTTAAAGAGCGCTGTCCAGAATCTACCCGTGAACCTAGCATCACGATCACTAATAATGTCTTCCAGTAAACCAAAGTACTTCACCACATTTTTGAAAAATAGCTCAGCTACCACATCAGCTGTGCATGAATGTGGTGCAGCCATGAACACTGCATACTTTGAAAATCGATCCAAAACCACTAGAATCGATCCCAAACCATCAACCTTTGTTAAACCCGAAATGAAATCCATAGAAATTGACTGCCATGGTCTCTCTGGATTTGATAAAGGTTGAAGAAGCCCCGTTGGCTTTGCCCTCTCCGTCTTGTCTTGTTGACATACAAGACAAGTTTAGACATATGCCTCTATGTCCTCCATCATTTTGGGCCAGTAATACGAACGTTCCAACAATGTCGCCATCCTATCAACCCCCTGATGTCTTGCCTAATGAGGGTTATGTGTCTCCCTCAACAATTGTTTTCGTAAGTCCCCACCCATAGGAACATACAACCGGTTGCCACGTGCATAAATGAGCTCATCCTCGAGCCAATATCTCCGCACAAGCCCCTGCTTGATCTCATCACGGAGTTTGCAATAAGCAGAATCCTCATCCACTTGTTGCCTCACTTTGTCAAGAAAATCTGATTCCACTAATGTTAAGGCTGCAACATAGGCCTCAACATCCTTGCGGTTGAGAGCGTCTGCTACCTGGTTTTGCCACCCAGGTTTGTGTACCCACACAAAATCAAACTCAACAAGGAACTCCTGCCACCTTGCTTGTTTAGGAGTCAACTTCTGCTGCATCTTAAAGTAAGTGTTAGCCACATTATCCGTAAACACAGTAAATCTCGTGCCTAGCAAGTAATGTCGCCATATGGTAAGGTAATGCACTACCGCTGTCATCTCCTTCTCATGTGTAGAGTACCGTTGTTCCGCATCCTTCAACTTTCAACTCTCGAAAGCTATCGGATGACCATCTTAGACCAGCACACCCCCAATGGCTCTATCGGATGCATCCGTGTGTACCTCAAATGGCTTTCAAAAGTCGGGTAGTTTCAACACCGGTTCCGACGCCACTGCCCTCTTTATTTTCTCGAAAGCATGTTGTTGTGCCTCAGTCCAATCCCACATTCGATCTTTCTTTAGCAAATCCGTGAGAACACTCACCTTCTTCGAGTATCCCTCAATGACTTTTCGGTAGTAGTTAGCCAACCCCAAGAAAGATCTCAACTCGGTCACCTTTGTTGGTGCGGGCCAGTCAAGTATCGCCTTGACCTTCCTCTCATCCATCCGAATTCTGCCTTGGCTCACCCAATGCCCTAGGAACATCACTTCCCGTTTACAGAATTCACATTTCTCCTTCTTGACATAAAGTTGGTGTTCTCACAACCTTGAGACCACCAGCCTAAGATGATCAAGGTGATCACCCAAGGTCTCACTGTACACCACAATATCTTCTGAATAGACAACCACAAAGCGATCAAGATAATCATAAAGAATATGATTCATTAAATTGCAAAATGTAGCCGGGGCATTAGTAAGCCCAAACGACATTACAAGGAATTCAAAAGACCTATATCTAGTGACACATGCCGTCTTCGACTCATCACCCTTTGTAATCCGAACTTGCCAATACCCTAAATGCAGATCCAGCTTCATGAAGTAGGAAGCTTGTCCTAAACGATCGAATAAGTCAGCAACATTGGGGACAGGATACTTATTCTTAACCGTTACCTTGTTCAATGCACAATAGTCCACGCACATCCGCAAGGTAACATCCTACTTCTTTTGGAATAATACTGGCGCACCATAGGGAGCTTTAGAAGGCTAAATATACCTCGCATCCAGCAGCTCGTCTAGTTGCTTCCAAAGTTTCGCCAACTCGGAAGGCACCATTCTATAAGGAACTTTGGTAGGGGGTTTTGCACCAGGTTCTAACTCAATGTGGTGATCAATTGCACGTCTCGGTGGCAAGGCTTTTGGGAGTGTTGGAGGCATTACATCCGCAAAATCCTCCAACAAGGCAGCATACTCATCAGGTACCTCCACAACCTAATCCGGCTTGATGTCAACAAGTGCCGCCACATAAGATGTTTCTCCCCTCCTCAAGCCCGTGCTAAATTGTTTAGCGGATTGAAGTGATAGCTCTCCATTGCTTCCCTTTGCTAACAATTAGCACTTCACAGTAACCGAATTTGTAGGATCTGGTATCTCAACGGTACGTAAATAAGAAATTAAAGACACATTGTACTGAAGAAAGAACTCCATACCAAGTATCATTTCGAAGTCATCAATGGGCATTATCGACAAGTTTATCGACCCCTCCCATGAACCAATCCATATGTCTGTAAGAGCCGTCCCACAAACTGGCATCACTCCCGAATTCACCGCCTTTACTTGACATGGTGAACTCACTATGCCAAGCTCTAGTCGATCAACTTCCTTCAAGGCTAGGAAGTTATGTGTAGCACCCGTGTCGAGCATAGTGTGTAACCCTTGCCCGTCGATATACACCATAACATACATGAGCCCCGTAGTGTCACATATGCCATAGATATTATTGAACAATTGTAAGGAATTCATACAAGTAGGAACTATCTCTTTCTCATTCTCCTTGTACTCGCTATCTGACACCAAGGCATTAAGCCGACTTCACTTTGGGCAATCCTTTACCCTATGAGGTCCATCACATATGAAGCACGCCATACCTCCGCTTTTCTTTTTGTGCGAATCTCCTTGCTTGGTTTTGCTGGACTCAACTTCCCTCTTTTTGCTATCATGTTTGGAAGCTCTAGACTTTTTCTTTCCTTCAGACTTCTTGGGTGGAGAAGGAGACCCAAGCTTGAAGTCCACCAAGCCATCCGCAGCAGCGATTGCATTGGGTAAATCTTTTACCCCTTGCCTACGCAACTCAGCTTGCGCCCATGGCTGCAATCTCGACATGAAATTGAAAAGCTTGTCCTCATCTGACATATTCTTGATGTCCAACATCAAAGAACTAAACTCCTTTACGTACTCCCGTACAGCTCCAGTGTGCTTGAGCTTTTTCAAGCTCTCCCTTGCCAGCCATCCCGCATTGCAAGGTAGGAATTGACCCTTCAATTCCCGTTTGAGTGTTTCCCATGTCTCAATAGTTGGTTGTGCTGCATCGACATCCTCTTGCATGCGAGTGCGCCAACCAAAGTTTTGCATCACCCGTCAAGTACATGCTTGTGATGGTTACTTTCTCAGCCTCGGGCACTCTAGCAGCTTTGAAGTACTGCTCCATATCCCACAAGAAATTCTCAAGCTCTTTGGCATTCCTCGCCCCACCAAAGGTTTTCGGCTCCGACACCTTAATCTTGGAAGTGACCGCCTCACTTACCCCAGGTGTATTACTCACTGCTTGTTTGAGTATTTTCACCTCGTAGTCTACATTCACAAGGCTCCGCTTGAATGTATCCATCAAAGTAGTAATATCCTCCGAAATAGCATCAAATCTCTCATGCACCTCATGCATGAACTCCTCTAGAGTCCTACGTAGAGTAACAACCTTAGTTAAAAGCATCTCAGATTGCTCCTCTAGGCTCTCCACGTTTTCAGCCTGAGGTGAACCGACCAACACCTCCAACCGTGCCACTCGATCCTTGAGTGTCTCGCCAGACATTGTTCGAAAAATGAATTGAATATGAGTAGAAAGAAATGAATCACACGCATAGTTGCCTCAACCGCACTTTGATATCATTTGACACAGGACTTTTTTGTTGATAAGCGGAATGCCCTGCGATAGTGCTAAGTCTAGCTCAGCCAGCTACTCGTTAAATCGCTTTGGAGGTTATCACCCGAAGGTAGGTGTAACTCAACCCATAATTTTTCGAAAATGCACACAAAGGATTTACGGAAGTCCCACTTCCAACTTTTCTTTTTATTGCCTCAAAGAAAAGAATACAATCCGTCCCAAGATGTGTGCTGGAAACGCTCACACTAACACTCACACTAGCTACTCTGTTCGCTAAGTGTTTGCCCCTCTCGAGTAAGCACTCTCTTGCTTGACTCGTTGGTGTCTCTCCTCTTGTGTCATATGTCTTGTGTGTTGTGTTTTTCCAGCCCACCATCTTGGTACAATATATAGGGAAAGAGCCAACCAACAACCCTGGTTTCTAGGTCCTATTTCCGTGGGCTAAATGCCACATGGTCCATGTAGTTGACATCCCCAACTACTAGGCTTGGTGGCGCGCTCCTACGCTGCCACATACCTCCTCCACTCTCCATGAGTGGAGGTCATGGAAATTATCCACCCATAACTTCCTACTTTCTCTCATGGCATAACCACCCATGATCGTAGATCATGGCATGGAAATAGCTACCTCCAAGTAACTTCCCACTTCCCTCATGAGCATGACTACCCATGAGTGGGATCATGGCATGGGATATGGGAGTTAACTTCCCAAATAACCACCCACTACCATTCCTATTCTCAAGGACATGGTTGAGCCCTCTCAACCACTAAGTTAGTGGGGGAAGTTACATTTCCTACACCTTAGGAAATAACTTCCATCCCATTACTTCCTTAATTTTAGGAACCACAATCCTCTTGGACATGTGCCATGATTGAAGCCCACTAGCACGCCCATATGCACCATGAACTGCTGCTGTGCGCCATGTCGCCCGATGCCTTGCGCCATGTCGCTGTTTTGTGGTGCGCTACCCGTGCACGTGCTTGGTATCCCGCAAACGTCCCAGCCCGCATGCATGCATGCGCTAGTGCCAATGCGCTACGTTGCCCCAATGCACGCGTTGCATCATCGTGTCGCGCCCAACCCCGTGTGCGCTCCACACATCATGCCCACTACCCGTGTGTGCGTGTCATCTGACCTTGCTTAAGAGCTCACCCATGCGCTTCTCATTGGCGTGCACCATTGCTTCCCCATCCAAACCTTGGCATAGCTCAAGGCAAGCTATGCCAAGCATGTGCAAGTATCAAGGGTGTAACAGCTAGACTGTATTAGCTGGACTAATTACTTTGTTGTAGAAGTGGCAAAAGGCTGCACTATATTAGATGGACTGAAATTTGGTAGGCTTGACTGGCTGCAGGCTAAGCCTGGCTTAATGGTAACAGGTCAGACTTTTTAGGGAACATTAAGGCCTAACCGACCTGGCCCAAGTGTAGGGTACGCCAGGCCGGCCTGTAGGCTTGTGCAGGCCAGGCTGGGTCGGCCCATATAGGCCACATTTCCTCAAACCCTTTTATTTATTTATTCATAAAATTTCAATTTATTTATATAATTTTTAAATAGTTTTTATTGTTTTAACATAATTTAAAAAAATTATTTTATTGTCAATATAAATTTTAAGAAATTGAAAATAATTTGAAAGACAACACTTAACAATAATTTTAAAAAAATACTTTATATTATTAATAGAAATTTTAAACTACAACTAAATAAATTTTAAGTGACAATAATTTTGTAACAATGAAATATTTGTTATTTTTAATAGAAGTTTCACAAAAATAAGAGACAACATCGATAATAATTTAAAAGAAAAATTATTTGATTATTAATAAATATTTTTCATTAATACAAATGTAATATAAAATTAGAGATAAGTACAAAACTATAATTGAGTACATCCCAACTAGATTGGTATCTACCCAACTATCTATCATTTTCCCTTATCCATTCTAATTACAAAATTTATACCAACAATAAAAATAGTAATTTAATTTATAATTAATTTAAGAATCATTCTCATCATTTACATTAAATTATGAAAGCAAGAGAGAGTTAAGAGAGCTTGAAATTAGAGATGAGTTGGATTATGAAAATTATGTGAAACAAAGTTGGTATTTATAGAAAAGAAATTTTGGACATTGATTTACATATTTAGCGTTAGAGGCCATGCAAGGGTTACTAGCCTTGTAAGGGTTTTTAGTCTTTTGAAAAAGAGTGGTTTTATCTAACTCCCATTTTTATCTCATTAGATTCTACTCTAAATTTAGAAATGATATAATAGTAATCCTATACATTCTTACCTTTTCAATCAATTTACCATTATCTTTGTCATTATAATAAAATATATTGTTTTACCTATTTTAATATTGTAACAAACTAAATTAGTTATTATATTTTAATAATCTCTTTCTTTTCATATTATGTTGCTGTATCCGGTCTTAAGGTTAAATAATATAATCTATAATTCAACATCATTTATGGGTTTCTTTCTTATATAATTTAAGAAATTTATTTTACTATTAGTATAAATTTAAAGAATACTTAACAATAATTTTAAAAAGAATACTTTGTATTATTAGTAGAAATTCTCAGGAGGTGCCAAGTATCTTAATAAGATTAAGAGTATAAATGATATTTCAAAATTTGTTGTTATTTTTCAAACATTTGAGGCCTTATTTTTTACAAAATCTATTCTCAATAGAAAATATCCATTCAATATTCAAAAAATGTAATTAATATAACCAATAGAAAGTAAAAATTCAGGTGGTGCTCAAGAAGTCGTCCTGTTTTTACAAAAAAGAGAAGAGATTAGATGCCTATCTTCATGCTAATTCAGTTTATTATTAAAAAGCGTGGTATGATGCATATCTTTATGGTTTTTAATGGGTGTATGCCTATAGTTTGTTAATTTTTTTTCCTTGGATTTTAACACTAATTTAATTTGCACGCGGAGAAAGCTAAAGCGAAGTGGCTAGCGATGATGCACTCACAGAAGATGATCATGCCAAGCACATGATCAGAGTCTTGCCAATTAAAGCGGTGGTCACCCCTCCTTTATTACAGCTTTAGCTTAGAATATAATATGAAACTGAGCTTTGCCACTAATTTCTAAACGAATGTAATCTCCTTACATGACTCCGTTTTTCTTTAATTCAATTATTATGCATGATAAGTAAAATATATGAATAACGTCACCGGTTGGGTTACTCGTACCCAAGGCTTTTATTAACACGCCTGCTCAATGAACCTTGTTCTTACGTTTAAAACATCCATTTTTACTCCATAAACCCACCATAATACCAAAAATATGCTTATTAAAGATAAATCCTATAAAGAATTGTTCTCCTAATAAATTCATCATCTCGATCTCCACACCCACCCAAAATAATCAATTGGTTTAAATTAATTTATGATTCTGAAGAATTCTCTTCAATCTAATATAAAATGTACATACAATCACAAATCGGAGGAAACAAAGAAGAGAATCAAAGAGCACTAATCCAAATTGAAAAGAAACAAATTAAGTCAAGGCTAAAGAAAGAGAGTGCTGAATCTATTGCTAAAGAGACGAAAGAACTATTGTGCTCAAGGGTGGCAGTTATAGACCAAGATTAAATGGAGATAAAGGACGCAATGTTACAACTTGCAGTATAATATTCCCAACTAGAAAAAGAGCAATTTAATTTTTCTTGTATAAAAGTTTTAGTGAATTAAACATAGCCAAATTCTAATAAAACTTTTCAGTGTAGACTACCGGGTTTAGACTAGTTGATGACGGAAAAGAGATGGGAACAGGGTTGTAGATTAAGTGATGATGAAAGAGAGATGGGTTTAAAAAGCAACATACACTTTGAATTATTAGATTTATTTTACTTAACTGTAAATTTATATAGGAATGATTTTATAATAAAAGTTTTAACCAAAAAATGGGTATGCTAATAAATCTTTGGGTGCAAATAGATTCACCCTCATATCAGGCATCAATTTATTACACAAACTGTAGCACAATAATATTTAAGGGATAAAAATTAAAAATAGACAAAAAATAGTGTAGTAACTGATTTGATAACCAACAATAAATATTGTCACTTTGGCTTGTATGAGATAAATGACAAATCTTCAGCTTTTGTGGCAAATAAATTTATTCATTTGTGGTTAAAAATTTGTTTTTCTATTAATTAGATATTATATATATATTTTTTAGAAATACTTATGTTCATCCGTCTTGTCACATCATTTTTTTGATGTGGTGCAACCAACAAATTAAGCATTGTCATGTGATATCATATAATCGTTAGTTTAAATTCACGTCATTAGCAATTTAAATTTCTTTTAATTTGTTCCTAAGTTTAATTTCATTCAATTATCCCGCCTTTTTTTTATTAAGTTGCGATGTTAAAATCATGTGAGCAGATAAGCTATACTAATTTCGGATAGTGGGTTGCACAAGAGCTTTAACAATTAATTAATTCAATTAATTACTTTTTTATTAATCACTTTTAAGGCAAAACTACAATCGATTTATATTTATACATAAGGTCACTACCATGCATGATGTGGCTAAGTCTTCTGAAATTCATCTGAGACCAACCTCATTCAGATCTTTCTGCCTGCTATCAATTCCTTTTGAGGTATCTCCGCGCAGGTTATAGCTCAGTGTCTTTAGCGTCATGTCTGAGTAACAAAAGTACATATACGTAGCTAATTTAGTTTAAATATATAATACAAATATATATTTACTGTTATGATTCCGTAAATAGCCTTCATTTTCTTATGCATTGATTTATATTCTTGGATGATTATAATACATGTTTTTCATGTCAAAAAGATTTTTTTTTTTTTTGCATATATTATCTTAATTCCATGCATGCAAATATTTTTCAGAGAGGAACTTACTTATTTTAACAAAAACTTAGTTATTTGGGATTATATTGGTCATTCTAGTTGTCAAACTCTATCACGAAACTGTTAGTGCAGGCGAGGTTACTGATCCTTTCTTAACAAATTAATTAAGGAGAATCGAAGGTGAACGGATCTTTTTTGAAAAAAAAAAAAAGTTTTCTTTAGAAATATTCTTAACCCTGGATTTGAAGTTCAAGGTGCTTTTAATGTCTAAAATAGATGTTATTCCGGTACAAAATATGATCGAGTATATGCAAATAGATCTAACATCGCATGGCCTCCGTCTGTTTATTCAGGCGAAATGGCGGATAAGGATACCAATTCATCTGTCGAGTCGAAGCAACCTAATAGTGAGTCCCCTCAGTCCAAGCTTTCCGGTAAGAGCTCTCTCTCTCTCTCATTATATATATGTGTGTGTCTGTGGTGTGTAATAAATACCAGTATAAATGCAAAACTAGCCAAAATTGTATAATTACACCTATTAGTGTACTCCTTACAAACCAATAAAAGTATTACATACGTGCTAAATTTTATGAGTAATGCTACTCTTACAAACTACTTATACAAACTAATCCATACAAACTGACGTGGCATAACGTGATTTGATAAATAAATACAATGATTTGATAAATATATATTAATAATAAATGATATTAATTAACATGGGTGATGTGGCGATCATACAGGGATGCCACACAGTTTGTATGTGTGAGTTTGTATAAATAGTTTGTATGAGTAGCATTACTCAGATTTTATTAATATATAAACAATTGTAGGAAATACCTCCAATACTCCTCCAAGCACTGGCAAGTCGTTCTCCACATTCTCTGCGAAATCATCTTACGCATCCTCAAAAGCTGAACCTTCTGACCAAATGGTGGGAAGTGATGTTTCTAGAAACGCTATTGCTACTTCGGGTCCTCTACTTGAGTTGCGTGGCGATCCATGTCAAATTTCCAGTGAAATCTCTTGTTAGAATTGTGGCTCTTTAGAAATTTGTGTGTGTGCAAGGATCCCACATGGAGTGAGAGTCTTTATGTTGGAGAGACTTGGGCTTATAAATTAAAGCCAAGTCTTCTCACTTATTTGTCCCATTGGAAATTCTCCTCTACCCCTATATTTGTGAGGTCTCACATATAAGACCTCATAGTTTAAGGGCTTTTCATTAAGGACCTTAAAGTTTGTAATATTTACTTTTTTTCCTTTGATTTTGGGTATTTGTAGTATTGCCCAATTATTTGGGTAATTACAATTTGGCCCAACTATTCGGGTAACTACAGTTTGGCCTAATAGTTGTGGTATTTGTATTGTGGCCCAAAAGTTTGTAATTCTCTTTGAAGATAATGGAAGGTTTCTTCAGCGGCGTCCGAGGACATAGGTATTTATACCGAACCTCGTTAAATCTTGGTGTTCTCTCTATTTTGCATTTATTGGTTGATTGGTTGCCTCTTTAGTTTCTATTATATTCAATTATCTAGCATATTTTGTGGTTGTGTATTTTGGTTGTTTTGTTGCTTTCACTTCCGGTCTGCGCAACAATTGGTATCAGAGCCTAAGGTTGTGGGTAGTGAGTGGCTATTTCATTGAAGCACTTACTACTATTCTGGGCTGTTGAATTTAGATTGCTAGTTGTTGAATATAATAGTTTATTGGAGCTTGGTTATTGGTGATTTGTGTATCGAGCTTATTTGTGAGAGGTAGTGATGACATCATTGTCGATTGTATTAGAGACGACAGGGCGTAGTCATAGTAGGAAACCAGGAAAAAGGAGAAAATCTTGGTCGAGGGGTAGATTAGAAAAAGATGAGTGTGCCTTTTGTCGTAAGAAAGGGCATTGGAAGAAAGATTGTCCTAAGTTAAAAAAGAAAGATAAGGGCAATGCTATTTCTGATGCATGTGTTATTGAGCGTGAGGATGATAGTGATTTTGATATAAGTCTAGTTGGTCATCCATCCACTTTTGGTTCTGATGAGTGGATTATGGATTTGGGTTATACTTATCATATGTGTCCACATAGGAATTGGTTCTTTCAGTTTGAAGAGCTTAATTGTGGAGTTGTGTATATGGGCAATGATGATATTTGCTATACTGCTGGGTTAGGTTCAATCCGATTGAGGAATCATGATGGACAGACTAGAATTCTGACTGATGTTCAGTATGTACCAAAGTTGAAGAAGAATCTCATCTCTGTGGGAGCCTTAGAATTTAAAGGCTGTGGTATATCTATTCGAGATGGTATTTTGAGGGTCACTTCAGGCGCTCTTGTGATATTGAAAGGCACTAGGAGGAACAACTTGTATTATATAATGGTAGTACAGTTATTAGATCAGCGGCTATGGTTTCTGATAATGATACAAATTCAGAGATCACGAGACTGTGGCATATGTGTTTAGGACATACAGGTGAGAAAGCCTTATTCAGTTTGGTGAAACGAGGCTTATTGAAAGGTGCAAAGACCTGCAAACTGGATTTTTATGAGCATTGTGTTCTAGGAAAGCAGAAGAGAGTGAAATTTGGCACCACTATTCATAAAACAAAGGGTATTCTTGATTATGTACACTTAGATGTGTGGGGACCTACTAAAACCGCATCAATGGGAGGTAGGCACTACTTTGTTACTTTTGTTGATGACTTTTCTAGAAGAACTTGGGTGTACTGTTTGAAATCAAAAGATGATGTACTTGGTGTTTTCCTTAAATAAAAAAAGATGATTGAGACACAGACTGACAAGAAGATCAAGCATCTCAGAACAGACAATGGTGGTGAGTATTGCAGTGATCAGTTTTTGAAATTGTGTCAAAATGAAGGTATTGTACGTCATTTTACTGTTAGAGGTACATCACAACAGAATGGGGTGGCAGAACGCATGAACCGAACATTGATGGAGAAAGTTCGGTGTATGTTGTCCAATGCTGGATTGGGCAAGAAATTTTGGGCTGAGGCTGTGACTTATACGTGTCATCTCATTAATCATCTACCTTCAGCTGCTATTGGTGATAGAACTCCATTAGAGGTATGGTCTGGACAACCTGTTCCTGATTATGATTCTTTACATGTTTCTAGTTCAACGGCATATTATCATGTGAAAGAATCTAAGCTAGATCCTAGAGCCAAGAAAGCGATTTTCTTGGGATTTGCTTCAGGAGTAAAAGGATATCATCTTTGGTGTCCTAGTTCGAGGAAGATTGTATCCAGCAGAGATGTGACATTTGATGAGTCTTCAATGTTGAAGAAATCAGAAAACCAGACAAAGGTGAATGGTACTCTATAGCAGGTTGAGTATACTCAGTAGCAGGTGGAGTTTGAAACGACGATATTGAACTCAGTTAGATCTGTTGAGACAGATGATGGTACTCCTATGACAGAGGAGGATTTGGGAGATGATGGAGAGAGTTATACTCAGTAACCTCAACAGCAACAAGAATCTATTGCAATTGATAGGCCAAGACGTGAGATTCGCAGACCTGCTCGATTTGTTGATATGGTGGCCTATGCACTTCCAATTATAGATGGTGATGTTCCTTCCACTTATAGAGAGGCAGTCAGATGTTCTGAAGTTGATGAGTGGAAGAAAGCTATGAGCAAAGAGATGCAGTCTCTTTAGAAGAATGAAACTTGGGAGCTAGCTCGACTACCGAAGGGTAAAAAGGCAATTGGGTGCAAATGGGTATATGCAAAGAAAGATAGATTTTCTGACAAGAATGACGTCCGTAACAAGGCAAGGTTGGTAGCTAAAGGCTACGCTCAGAAGGAAGGAATTAATTACAATGAGGTATTTTCTCCAGTTGTGAAACATTCTTCCATTAGAATTTTGTTGGCCTTGGTAGCTCAGATGAATATGGAACTAGTTTAACTTGATGTAAAAACTGTATTTTTACATGGTGACTTGGAAGAGGAAATCTATATGACTCAGCCAGAGGGATTGAAAGTTGCTGATAAGGAAAATTTGGTATGCAAACTGAAAAGATCGCTTTATGGTTTGAAGCAATCTCCTAGACAGTGGTACAAGCAATTTGATCGGTTTATGATGGGTCAGAGGTATACAAGAAGCAAATTTGATACTTGTGTGTATTTTCAGAGGCTACGTGATGGTTCTTTCATTTATCTACTCTTGTATGTTGATGATATGTTGATAGCTTCGACGACTGTCGAAGAAATTAAGAAGTTGAAGACTCAGTTGAATCGAGAGTTTGAGATGAAAGATTTGGGTGAAGATAAGAAGATACTAGGTATGGAAATTAGTAAAGATAGAGGGAGAGGCAAGATTTATTTGACTCAGAAGCAGTATCTAAAGAAAGTATTATGGCGGTTTGGCATTACAGAGCAGTCAAAACCTCTTGCTCCTCTGATGAAGCTCAGTGCATCTTTATCTCCTAGTACAGATGAGGAACGAGAGTATATGTCTCGAGTTTCGTATGCTAATACAGTTGGCAGCCTGATGCATGCTATGGTGTGTACGAGACCCGACATTTCATATGCTAATGCAGTGAGCAGGTATATGCATGATCCTGGTAAAGGACATTGGCAAGCAATGAAATGGATTCTACGGTATTTGTTGAAAACTGTAGATGTTGGCTTAGTCTTTGACAGGGATGATAAGTGTGATCAGTATGCTATTGGTTACATTGATTCTGATTATGCTGGTGATTTGGATAAACGTCAATCGACAACCGGTTATGTGTTTACTCTTGCAATAGCACCAGTGAGTTGGAAGTCTACTTTACTGTCTACAGTGGCTTTGTCTACTACAGAGACAGAGTATATGACAATGACAGAGGCTGTGAAGGAAGCTATTTGGTTACAAGGATTGCTGGATGAATTGGGAATCGGACAGAAGAAGATTAGTCTTTATTCTGACAGTCAGAGTGCTATCCACTTAGCAAAGAATCCAGTATTCCATGTTCGTACGAAGCATATTGATGTTCGGTATCATTTTGTGCGGGAGATCATTGATTAAGGAAGAATCTTACTTCAGAAGATTGAGACTGCCGAGAATCCCGCAGATATGTTGACTAAGGTTATGACAACGATCAAGTTCAGTCATTGCTTGGACTTGATCAACATTGTGCGAATTTGAACACGCCATTGGGCGCATTTGGAGGCGTTGCAGTTGTGATAGAGAATGTGAGAAAAAGAAGAGTTTTGTGGTGGAATGGCTAAATTGCCAAGGTGGAGAATTGTTAGAATTGTGGCTCTTTAGCCATTTATGTGTGTGCAAGGATCCCACATGGAGTGGGAGTCTTTGTGTTGGAGAGACTTGGGCTTATAAATTAAAGCCAAGTCTTCTCACTTATTTGTCCCATTAGAAATTCTCCTCTACCTCTATATTTGTAAGGTCTCACATATAAGACCTTATAGTTTAAGGGCCTTTCATTAATGACCTTAAAGTTTGTAATATTTGCTTTTTCTCTTTTGATTTTGGGTATTTGTAGTATTGCCCAATTGTTTGGATAATTACAGTTTGACCCAACTAGTAATTACAGTTTGGCCTAATAGTTGTGGTATTTGTATTGTGGCCCAAAAGTTTGTAATTCTCTTTGAAGATAGTGGAACGTTTCTTCAGCGACGCCAGAGGACGTAGGTATTTATACCGAACCTCGTTAAATCTTTGTGTTCTCTCTATTTCGTATTGTTGGTTGATTGATTGCCTCTTTAATTTCTATTATATTCAATTATCTAGCATATTTTGTGGTTATGCATTTTGGTTGTTTTGTTGTTTTCGCTTCCGGTTTGCGCAACATCTCTCTCATGCCTACTTACATTTATTTGCACAGTTACTCAATAAAATTGTTTTAATAGGATATATATTCTGACATAATTACAAAAATATGTAATTACTATTTTTTAAAAAGGAAAAATATATAAAATTTTGTTAACGCTTTAGTGAATCGATGAACTTATTTTCTTATATTTACCCAAACTAAATAGAAAAGCTTCTCCAATTGAAATAGTTTATCACAACCCAATCTTTATTTTGTAATTAATAACATAAAATTTTGTAAGAAATATTTTTCTCTCGAAATCTCCAAGAAGTCTTCCTCTATTTAAACTTCTAACTGAAACTATACTTTTCAACCACTTCGGGAAGGCTTTCACATGTAGGTTTCTTAGTTTATGTTTGGTTATCAAGAAAGTGAGAGAAAAAGGATTAGGAAACGCATCCCGATACATATTTGAAATAAGACTAATTGATTTAAAATATAAATCAATTATATTACAATTCATTGCCTATCAAAGTTTTTTTTTTTTTTAGTTTGCAGCTAATTTATTTTAGAAGCTGAAGACACTTGTAGCGTGTTATATATAGATGAATTGGATCCACAAATCAATGGATATGTTAGAAAAAATAATAACATTAAGCATGTGTATAAACAGTAATTGCATTTTAGTAAAACTATAAATTCTTTTATCTTCTTATGCTTAATTAATAATGGTATCCTAATTTAGAGTATTTATAGTGCTTTTATACGTGTATATAGTATTACCCTTATAATTAAGAAAAAACTATAGACAATATTATTTACTTGTATATGGTTTAATTTCAAGAAAAAAAAATCATTTTGATCTTATCAGTTTCTTCGTATGCACATATTTTTGTAGCAGCAAATTTTATTTATTTTAACCGACCACCTAGATTTTCTTAAGAGTTCTGTCATTAGTTGTCCACGAACTTTACAAAATTGTCAACTTATCATAAAAATGTAACTAATCAATAATATGAGTAAGGATAGTCTTAGAGTGTGTCTTAAAGGTGCGTATGTTAAACTTTTAAAAATTATGCAAATTCTCTCGAAAATTTTCAATTTTATTGAAAAGTATTAAATACACAAATTTCAAGTAGATCTACACCATCTTCAATATATAGCTTAACATATATCTTTAGGACCCTAGTTAAATCTATACTAGGAATAATACTTGATCTACAATCTATTTACAACCAGTTCCTATTATAATTTGATCAGTTAGCAAAATCCTACTGGACATTTAATTACTATGTTATCATTGTAACTTCTCCCATTCATGTTTATTATTTACTCCAATAAAATTTTACCAACTCAGGTTATAAAGAATTGGTTGTAGTGGCATTGCTATGATAATATAATTAAGGAAGGCGACTGACCATTTCTAAAATCACTAGTTTTGGAGAAACAAAATTATAAAGAGTTTGGATAAAAGCCATTCATGTTTTGCATAAATTTCTATTGTTAACTGGTAATTTGATGAGGATAGTACCCTTAATACTTTCAGATTTTCGTAAATAAGATTAAATTTTCTTGAGAGTTGAGGGAGCTATCGTACAAGGCAAATACGTTCCACGTTATTATTATCTTTCAAATAATAACAATTTCATAAATTTTATATACAAATCATTAAATGATTAAAATAATATATAAAGTTTAATTATTTTAATGAAGAGTTATGTTTTATGAATAAATAAGTAATATTACATTAATTTATATATAAGATTTTTTAAATAAAACTTGTAAGTATAGCTTACAAATTTTTTTCCTTAAAATAACCATTAAATTTGAGGGATTGCTTTGAAATAAGGATTTGGAGACAATTTTTACTTAAATTTTAAACATATTACTCTAGAATTTGAAAGTCTAGGACCGAAGTTCGACCGTTGTGTCTAAATCGATGTTGCTTCGGTACAAAATATGAACCACAATCTTCAAATGGACTCAATATTGAGTGGTCTCCGCCCATTTATTAAGGAGACAAGGGGAAAGGAGTTTGCGTTTCAGAGTCGACGCCAGATGGAGCCCAATCATCACGACAAAATGCTTCGGAGCAAAATAACGAGACTGCCACTGCAACTGGACCTAATAGTAGTGGTGTGGTCACCCTCCGTCCCGTTTAAAAATTGACATTTTGTTTTCAAACAGCTCAGCTTCCGAGTCTCTGCAGCAAGAGCATGTAGTACTCCAAACATCAGAAATAACTGTTGTTTTGAAACAAAATGACCAGAATGCTACTGCAACTGGATCTGATACTGGTGGGCGCTCCCTCTCTTATTTCACTTTTATATATGCTCTGCTATAATTATTAATGTCAGCATTGAAACTGTTAAGATTCTGAATCGGAGCCCACAGCCCAAACCTCAGAGAGTAATAATCTGAACCGTCCGTCCCGTAATCTACTTTCTGGTAAGCTCTCACTCTTATATTACGAGCACAGATACAAACCTAACCGCATCGAATTAATTGAACAATTTAGACGTCAAATATATGTGTTACATTTAATTAACCCAAATTGTCTTATTGTTTTGAAGAGAAGTATTCATACCGCAAGATATGATTGCCCCTTTATGAGGCTGCACTAAAAGGAGATGTGGATAAAGGTAGAAGTTTGCTAAACGGCATAGGAGTAGAAGAAACCCTGCGTGAGGCTATCACGGATGGAGATGAAACTGTGCTTCATGTAGCAACAGGCGCGAAACAAACCAGATTTGTAGAGGCGATGGTGGACTTGACGACAAACTTCGAGTACATGGAGGTGCAAAAGAAAAAAGGGAACACCGCCTTCTCTTTAGCCGCCGTAGCCGGAAGTATAGAGATTGCTAATTTCATGTTGAAAAGGAATCGAAAATTGCTAACAAATCGAGGCGCTACAAACAAGACACCGCTATACCTAGCTGCTTTATCTGGACAAACGAATATTGGATTACTTTTATTCAAAGAAATGGAGAGCGGCAATGAATTGACCAACGGCGACAAAGAAGAAATATTTTTGATGAGCATCGATACTGGTTCCTATGGTGAGTATATTCAAATATTTTATTGCTTGTTTTTATCAGAATTATCTAGTATATCTGATATTATATGTAGCTGGTTATACTAGCGGATTTAGTAAACTAATTTCATTAAACGCATTGGTTAGGAAATAATAACCAATAAGTTAAAATAAACGGGCAAAGTACACATTAGCCATATATATGATACGATTTATTATCAAATTATATTTTAGGTAACTAGTATTTACACTTCCTTAGGGTCTGTCTGAGGTAGTCGTACTATGAACAATTGTTGCAGAAAAGTGGTATATGAAAAATTCAGTTGTTAGCTATACTATGAGAACAAGTTGAAGTGTTTAGCAAAATTGAATTTTAAAATTATTGCGCTGTTTAAAAGCAATGACTATGTGTTTGGTAGGCTTGATCTTCAAAATCTAATTTTTATTAATACAAATATTAAAAAAGTATTTTGTAAAAGAATTTATGATTATGAGTAGTCTTAACTTTTGAGCCCTCAAAGATTATACAGATTTATTTAAATTTTATGCATTTAATGATTTTTACACAATTTTTTAAATTTACAATTTTTGAGAGAAAAATTTTCAATAGAATTTACACAATTTTTGAGAGCTTAATATGCCTCAACGTTAAGATTGGCCTATAATATTCAAATTAATTTAAAATTATGAAATTAAAATAATAAATTATTTTTAAAAGTTTATTATTATAAAATAAATATATTTATTATTCAAAATTGAAAAAATAATTATAAAAATAAAACTTCTTGTCAAAAGTTGACGAAATTTGGTTTCAAATAAATTTGACTTTATAATTTATCAAATGAATAATTTTAAAATTTTAATATGTAGCCGTATTTTTGGATTTATATTTTTTTGTGGGGGCAAGTTTGGTCTATCAATTATTCAGCTTTTCAAAACTTGCCTCATACTTGCTTTTGAAATCTAATATAAAATAGATTCTTGGAGCAGGAGATTCTTAGAGCAGTTTTCAAAGAGTTTAGTAAACACCTAGATAGCTTTAGCTAATCACAGAAGCCAAAAGTTGCTATTATATAATGGGATCAAACACGTTCTTAATATACTCTACAATGACTATAATTTTCATGTTTTTAATTTTGAATTATAATGAGAGCATCCTTGTTTTTGGTTCTCTACTAGTAAAAAAAGTTATCCTAATGCTAAAAGGTGCTTCTAAAATTTTTTTAAGTTGTTTGGTTGCCATCTCAGAAGAGCTTATGAGTAATTAAAAAAGTTATTTTATGTCTTTTAAAAGAAGCTTAAAATTGAGGCTTTTGGAAAACCTCTTTTTGACCTTATTCAATGTTGTAAAATATCAAATATACGTTATCATTTTTAAAAAAATTCATCTTAAGCTTATTCTTCCTTTCTAGAGAAATAATTATGGTAATTTAACATTAATAAGTACTTGTATATTTATTCAATCAAACAATCATCAACTTTGTTATAAAAGCTCCATTATATAAGCTCCACATTAATAAGATCTACTCTAATAAGCTCTACTTGGAAAAAATAAAAACAAACAGGCCCTAGAAGGAAAATTGATGGGTTAGATTTAATGATTTGAAGTAAATAATTATTCTCACAATTAATTGGGGAAAATTAATTAAGAGAAATAGGAGAAAACACTACTAGAAAAACAAGTTTTTACTACGTCCATTTACCGCGGGCATTTGAAAATGCGGTAAAACATCCATATCTGTGGCGGGCTACCATGCACGCAGTAGAAAACTAATATATCTAAGGCGGTTTTTAATGAACCGCAGTAAAGGCTTATATAATAATTTTAGCATTTCCCACCTTTCTCTCTCATCTAATTTCCTTCTCTCCTAATTTCTTTCTCTCCCATCAACCCAAATCCCTAGCTAATTTCCTTCTCTCGCATCAAATCCTCCCTCTTCAATCACCACCACCAAATCCCCTTTATGCCTCTTCAATAATTTCCTTCTCTCTCGTCAACCCAAATCCCTTGGAAATTAACCTTACTTTTTGTCGGTTCGGATCAATACTGCTTTAGAAAGAACTCAGCGGTGAGCAGAACAACTTTAGTGGTTCCGTCATCGACATCAGAGTCCTGAGACTTGGCGATGTCATCGAGGATCCTGGCGGCAAGTTGGATGATGTCGAGGAGCTTCATGACTGTGGAGCTGTTGTTGGAGATGGTAACACTCCCCTTGTCACCATGGATCAACTTGTCCATCACTTTGGGGCTAAGCATAGTCCTGACGACATCAGCAATGGTTGTGTAGGCATTTATGTTACTCACCAACTGGGCCTTGCCCTGCGAGGTGTCGGTGCCTTCCTTCAAGAATATGATCTGCAACTGCTGCTCAAATTTTCAAAATTTAACCACAACATCGAGTCAACTCATAGCAGAAACTTGTAAAAAAACTAAGAGTGAGTTTGGTTACTTACCAGCATGGCTGCTATTGTTGCTATTTTTGAGTCTATTGGCGGAGATGAGAAGAAGGTGGAAGAGGGGAATGAAGTTGAATAAACAAGTGAAGTGTATTAACATTGCTTTTTGCCTGGTGAACTCTTCTGGTAAGTAGACTCATACAAAATGCTATTAAATTGATATTTTCTTGTGTTGCACCGTGTTTCCTTCACTTAGCTGCTCTCAATTTGTTGATTGAATTCTGCTTTCACAATACTAATTTTGCTTCAATTTGTGTGCTTTGCTTGGATTGTTGATGTAACTAGATGAAGAAAAAGCTGGTTGAATGTCGGCATGTTGATTTTCCATTTTAGATTGATGTGAAATAGTTGAAATAGTTTGAATTGGTATTGTTGAGTGAAGTTTTGAGTTCTGTATGGATCAGCTATCATTTCGTTTTGCTTATTTGACTAGAATTAGTGTGTGAAAAGAGAAACTTTTTTTTTTTAGGCTTTCCCTATTCTGATGCATCACTGTTCCCTATTGTAATCTAGGATTTAAAAATAAATAAAAATTGTTTGATTGGTTGTGATAGAAAATTGTTTTTGAGAAAAATTTGAAGTAGATAATAATTAATGAAGGATCTCAACACCTTAACTGTAATAGAGATTAAAGAAGAAAGAATAATATAAAGTTAATGGAATAATTAAAGACACAAAAGAGATATTCAATGAAACAAGGAAGAGAAGGAGGATACACATGGCGTTAACACTAAAAATCAAAGAATTAAATTGAAATTGAACCTGGCTAGTACGGAGGCCTGTGAGTTGCAACTATGATTTGCAGATATGAAGGGAAGCTTGTTAGGTGTATTCTTTTTTTGTTTTATAGAGAGTTTAGTCTCAAGGAGACCTACAGTGACTGACTTGAACTTTTCTGTAAACTTATTTTATGCTTTTTCAGTTTGATGATTTGAACTACTCAGTCACTGCTTGTCTCTTTTTTATTCATTTTGTTTTATTTTATGGTAATTTCTCTTCTCTGTTTGTAAGATGGCTGAGACTCTGTTTGGCCACATGGTCCTCATACGGGATGGAGTTATCGCCTCACAGTTCCTTCCTAGAATCTCCTACCGAAATCAAGAGGTGCAGATCCTTTGGTAGTATATATCTCTCCCTATCTACCATCTATTTTATCAAGTTGAACCATATCAAGTTGAAACTTCAGAGCAGCAATAATACACTTTGACTTGAACTTTGAATTTTTGTCTAAGTAATCTAATCATATTTTCTTAGATAAAGTTGACTTCTTATAGTGAGAGTATATATATATACACTCCTTTTGTCTTCTTAGGCCTTCATTCTGGTTCTACTTTAAGCTCTGTTTTATTTATTTTTTAATTTTCATCTTCTGATTTAAATTCAATGATTATAGTGTTACGGAGTTCAATTTAATCTGTTCGTATTTATTTTTGTATCTAGATGCGAGGGTCTTAAAACAATTTTTTTATTATTATTTTTATTAAGTAAAATGATGCATTTTATGTTAAATTTCAATCTCATTGACTGTGGCTTTACACTGATATTTCCACCATCAACAGTTAAGAGTTAACCCATTTTATTGCATCTATTATCAGGATTTACTGGACTCAATTGTTAACATCCTTTGTCTTTATATCTTGTGCAAGGAGAAATTGGATTTTTCTTTTAGGAAGCAATTAGATTTGGAAAGCTATGGAAAGAACCCCAGTGGCATAACCTGAATCTTTACTTTTCAAAGCAAGTTATCTTATTGTTAATTATGTTATATTTAGCTTCTTGATTTTTTTGATAATGGATATACATAGATTTAACTCTTGATGTGCTTTTAATCTTTGAGTTTATAGTTGGACTATTCAACCCATGAACAAATTAGAGTAGAGGCTAAAATTACAGTGCAAGAGTTTAAGTACTTTGGTAGACCAGATTTATGTAAGTTTTTTCTCTTTCTAAAGACAATAAATGCTGTGTAGTTGCTGCATGATCTATTTGAAATATAATGCTTAATACAAATTGAACTAAAAAGGCTTGGAAGAGGCATGGGACTATCAATCTTTGTGTTTTATCATCCATGTCAATTCAAGTTCTCATTTTGTTTGCTTTTTTTTTGGTATTTTTTTATTGTGTGCAGTATGCCATTATTAGAGAATATAATAACTGAAAATGAAATACAAGTTATGAAAGACAAGTTGTGTGCACTTGTTTCTTTTATTGGAAATAAGTTTTGTACTCTTGGAAATAATTGTTGATTATGTCATTACATTTCATATTTTGGATTTTTTGGTTGGTGTTAATGGTTGACTTTTTTGGAGGATATTGCCGGTTGGACTTTCTCCAATGTGTTATGATTCAATGACAAATTAAGCTAAAGTCAAAACTTATAGTTTAGCCTTTGAATTTTGCCTAAGACAAGAAGAAGTTTAACCATTCAAACTTCAGAATTGGGCAGCTAGCAGCAGTTATTGAATCTTGTCAAAGCAACTAACTTAATTGATAAATCAAATCAACTAACACATGCGTGCTTATGTCCTCTCATTATATTGTTGAATGCCTTTTTCTATAATTACACTCAGTCATTGAATTCTACATGATTGGTTAGATTTTTAGGTCAGAATGCTAATGAGTGTGAGGCAGACCCTAACTCGATTAATTAAATCCTGGTATTGCAAAGTCTAACACACTTGCTACCAATAAATGCAGTTGCATTTGCATACATGGTCAGATGCATCTCTCTTATTCTTATCTCCTGTTTTATCATCTATGATCCCAAATTGTTTCTTCATTGTTTGCTTTTTGGTGTATGGGTTGCCAAATAGTCTTTTCTTGGGCTCTCCTCATCATCTATCTTATTTTTATGTTTGTAATGATATTTGATGGCCATAATTCGCTCACCAAACCCATCAAAATTCCATCTTGTGTTGCCATTTCCTTTCAACAAAAACAGATTTTCTCTACTCTCTTCCGTACAGATTCTCCTCTTTCAGGTACCTTTCCTGCATCTACGTACTTCAAAGTTTCCTCAAAAACTGAAATTTGTTGATGATGTAATTGTAGGCCTGGAGGATGATTTGGTGCGTTATATATTTGGCAAGAAAAAAGCAACAAAAGTGGCTCATCTGTAAGGTTCTTATTTCAAAATCATTTTCAATGTTCTATTGACTCATTTTGTCCTTGACAACCGTTTAGTATTTGAAGTTCTAATTTGTTTTGCATATTGAAGGGCATGTTTTGAAAATGTTTTTGTTAATGTAGGAATTAAAGAACCAGCTGTTGCCAGTTAAGATATCTTATTTAAAAAAAGCAATGTGTATTTTTTTTATATAATTTATTTTAGTAGCAGTTGTGAATTCTATAGTCTTTTGTTTTGTTATATTGTGGAAGCTGTTTATTTTGTTTGTCAACATAGCCTGATGATACTCACAGGGTGTGGAAACATGTTGTCCGAAAAGGGGATATAGCTGTAGATGCCACATGTGGCAATGGCTATGATACCTTAGTAATGCTCAAAATGGTTGCTGATGAGTCAGGTAGAGGTCATGTTTATGGATTAGACATTCAGAGAGAGGCTTTAGAGAATACTTCTTCTTTGCTGGATGAAACTGTCAATCTATGTGAAGTTCATGAACTAAAGTACACATGATTGTTGATGCAACACTAAGCTAATAGTTATTATAACATGTATGGAGTCTTCAAAATATTCTAGCTCCTATTTGTTTATGTGGGTGACCTTTCCTATTCATTGGTTTTGCTGTGATTTTATTGTTGAAAAGTGGAGATAAATTGATACTGTTTTTGACTTGAATGGTTTAATTGCTTCACATTCTTTAAACAAAACGAACAAGATAGGATGGAAGTAATGTGATTTTCTGTCAAAATTTGACTAATAGTTTAATATTTTGTTATGGAACCATATATTAATTGCCATCAAATTGGAGAATCACACAGTTGCACTTAATAATCAATGCTTCTTCTAAAATAATGCTTCTTCAAGCATTCAAACCAAATGACTTATTGTTCTTCTTTTGTCCGACTTTCAAGGCAGGTCAATGAATTTCCTAAATGGGGTTAGTTCAATTTTAATGAATTGGCTTCTTCACTTTCCTTTGTTTTGTTGATTTCTGTTTCCAAAGCGCAAACAATTAGAAACTCTCTTTTTAATTCTTTGCTTATTTGCTAGCAGTAAGGTGTCAATCAGAACAAATCAAATCCATTTAAAGTAGCATATATAATTAGCATTTCCTAGTATAAGTATTAGATTTTGTTGTATTCTAACTAATCTAGTCATCTACTTCTCTCTCAAAATCCGTGTGTATATATATGGATATGATATTTCCTATTCGACAAGTTTCTGTGTATATTGTTTTCCTCTTTTAGGCTTTTGAGTACTTGACTTTTGTGGATTTCTTAGTCTATTAATGTTGTTTAGACTTTTTACGGCGGGCCAAGAGCTAGCGGTAAATAATTTTTCACTAGACCAGGACTTTTTACGGCAGGCCTAACGCTCGCGGTAAATAATTTTCCACCAGACTAGGACTTTTTACGTCAGGTCGAACGCCTGCGGTAAATAGTTTTCCACCAGACCACGATTTTTTACGGCGGGCTGATCGCCCGCAGTAAAACCTTTTTTACTGCGGGACAAAACCGCGGTAAAAAGTAAAATGAGTTTTTACTCTCCATTTTATACGACAAGCTTAAACCGTCGTATGCCCGCCGCAGAAGGCTTTTTGCCGCGGTTTCGGACCGTGGTAAAATGCCCATTTTCTTGTAGTGAAATAATAATAGAATATAAACATTGCATGCGTAATACTAAGTTTACAACCAACTCATACAACATTTTTATATACAATATTATGGTATGATATCATTGGATATCACCTCATTATCGTAATATCTTCGTTCATTATAAAATTTGATCACATAACAATTTTATGTTACATCAAATTTGTATAAAGATGATCGTATTTTTAAATTATATTTATTATATATGACTCATGTAATATTTCATCCCAATTTGATAGAGGGACAGCTCTAAATGAATTTTGCAATTCATTATTAATATACTAGTGAGTAGTTACTAGTGAAATCAAACCTCTATTTTGTTATTTATCTCAGGAGCTTGTAATAAAATGACTGGAATTTTTTTTTCTTGTTTCCATCTCTAATTCTGTACGCATCTATTTTCTGCATGCTAGAGCTGTATCATTCAGGGAATGTAGTACATAAAACTCGTTTCAATATGATGAAAACCGCATGGATGTGTTGGATATACCATGCTTTAGACGTATATGAGTACATATACAACATGCTTTTTTTTTCCCTGTTATGATTTAATTATTTGGATGAATTTCTCATCAGATCTCTTGAGGATGATGGAAGTCATGAGGATATGGCTCTTAATGAGGAGAGTAAACTGACGGCATTGCATTTGTTGGCCAATCTTCCCTCAGCATTTGCTGAAAGTCTTGGACTATTGAAGAATCTTATGAACAAGTGTAAGTTGCTTCCTCCTGTAATCAATTTAACAATGATTATTATGCGTGTTTGGTTTGATTCAACGATTTTATAAGCTAAACTACATTTTAAATTTGTGATAGAGGAATAGATCTACAACTCAAACTCAAATAGATGGCAGCTAGGCTTACTCAAAATTTAGATCCAATGCTTCGAAGCAAAGAGAGACATATAAATTTAATTAACAACAAAACTCCATTCACTTTAAAAATAGAAGTAGGAGCAAAGCATAACGGCAAAAGCACTTCTAGAAAGCAGATCTGAGAATATAAAAGAGCTTTACTCTTGCCAAGTCGATAGAATGAAAACCGAGGCGAACAGATTCTTCCAACGAATGAAACGAAAGCCATTTTTGATTCGGTTCCGAGAACAAAGACTACACAACAGAGTTTGGTCTTACTGTGGCAGCTTCATAGCAACAAAGACTGCAACTTAAATAAATGTAGACCACACAGAGTTTCAGGCTAGATCGGTGTGGTAGCTTCGTGATTGTGGGGTTGGTCGGCAATGTGGAAATGGAGAAGCCTGCAACTTAAATGAAGAAGACTATATTTCTAGGGTTACAAATTAAATTAGTGAGTGAAGGGCATCATGGACTGTTTTGCCTTATTTGGCGGTACAGGTGTTTTGACACTAACTCATTTATGTCAGCTATTAATGCAGCCGCAAATGAGTGACATATATAGCACATTTTTTTGTAGTGTATATTTATAATTAAAAAAATGTAACACCCTAGACGAATCCCACATCGGCAAGATACGGGAGAGATGTTGGGTATATGAGTATCGATTCCTTACCCACTTGCTAGGCGCCTTTTGATGTATGGGCATTGAAAGAACAAAATCATGAGACCCATTGGGCCAAAGCGAATAATAACTTGTGGCAGAGGTGAGGTGTTTCAAGATGGTATCAGGGTGGCTCCGCGTGTCCTCTGTGCGGTGGTGGGGCAAACCTCGGCGAGGACGTTGCGTCCCTAAGGGCGGTGTATGTAGCACCCTAGGCGAATCCCACATCGGCAAGACACGAGAGAGATACTGGGTATATGAGTAACGGTTCCCTACCCACCTGCGAGGCACCTTTTGATGTATGGGCATTGAAAGGACAAAACCATGAGAGCCATTGGGCCAAAGCGGACAATACCTTGCAGCATAGGTGAGGTCAGTTGGGGCCTAGCCTAGCCACCTTCTCGTTAACTTGCGCCATTGAACCCATTGAAGTCGCTAAAATTTACCAAGCTACGGCAAACCTCCGATTTTCAATCATACGCTTGCCTTCGGCAAAGTAATATAAAGACCCTAATTTTTAAATACTATTGGTCCATCCATTAAACGAATTATAGAAAGATAATTTTGCTCTTATTTATATTATAAGATTTATTTATTTATTTCTCTTTATAATGGAGAAAAATTTTAAAACATTAATTTTTATTTACAAACTTTTTTTTTAAAATGGTTTTTATACAAACCATTTTTTAATTTTATTTTTAAAAAATATAAATTTTAAAAACTAAAAATTAGAAAGAAATGGAATAGACAAGCATTTTCATTTATCTACAAACCATTTTCTTTTTAATTTTTATTTTTAAAAACTTACTTTTTACAAACCACCTATACAAAGCATTTTCTATAAAATTTTAAAACATATGAATTTTTCAAGTCCTGTTGGTGTTTTTAAAATTTATCTCCTTTATAAAGAGAAATAAATAAATAATCTTATAATATAAATACGGGCAATATTGTCTTCCCGCAATATGTTTAATAGATGGATTAACGGTATCTGGAAATTAGGGGCTAGTATGTTACTTTGCCGAACTTTGGGGGGAGAGTGTTACTTCACCCAAACGTTGGGAGTGGCAATGTTAATTACTCTCAAAACTTAATAGGGCTTCTTCAAATTTTATGTTTATTCAATGATTTGAACTAGCTCTTTGTAGGCCCTTTATATTTCGAGTCTTTTGATTGCATATTTTACTTCATGTCCGAATTAGTAAATAAATTTTGCAAATTAGCAATATCAACACAGGAAAAACTGTTTTTAGCGACAAAATTTTTTGCGACGAAATAAAATTCGTTGCTGAAGGCCACTTTTTGCAATGAAATTTCTATTTCGTCGCTGTATCTCGTCGTAAAAAGGGGGAAGGGAAGAATTTTTTCTGAATTCTATTTAGCGACGAAAATACGTCGCAATATACAATTTATTGCGATGAAAAACTAAATCGTAGCTATATAGGCAGACGAGATGAAGGAAAGCTTTTAGTGACAAAAAATTCGTCCCATAATATTGCTTTTAGTGATGAAATTTCCTTGCAGAATCTCATAACAAAATAAGGAAAAATTAAAAAAAAAACAATACGGAAACCTTTTAGCAACAATAAATTCCTCGTAGAAAGCTTCCTATACCTCTTTCAACGACAAAAGTTCATCGCAGAATCTCATAAGAAAATGAGAGGAAAATGCAATATAAGAAACCTTTTAGTGACAAATAAGTTCTCGCAAAAGGTTTCGTATATCGCTTTAAGCAACCAACTTTCGTCACCGAATCCGATTACAAAATAAAGGAAAATAGAAATATGGCAAACCTTTTAGAGACGATAAATTCCTCACAGAAAGTCTCCTATATTCCTTTTAGCGACAAAATTTCGTAGCATAATCTCAAAACAGAGTAAGAAAACCAAGAAAACCTTTTATCGATGAAATTGTGTTGCATAATCTAATACCTAAAAACGGTGGTAAGTATAGTGGAAAAACCTTTCAGCGATAATAAATTCGTTACAGAAAGTTTCTGACATTGCTATCAGCAATGAAATGTCATCGCAAAATATAATATCGAAATAAGGCAAAATAGGGACACTATAGAACATGGTAAACTTTTTAGCGATGACACATTCCTCGCATAAAGTTTCATATAGTTCTTTCGTCGACAAAATGTCGTCGCAGAATCTCATTAGAAACTTAGGGGAAGATGCAATATAATAAACCTTTTAGCAACAAATAAGTCCTTGTAGAAAGTTTCCTATATCGCTTTCAGCAACGAAATTTCATCACAGAATCCAATTACAAAATAAACAAAAATAGAAATATGGCAAACCTTTTAGTGACGAGAAATTCCTCGCAGAAAGTCTCCTATATTTCTTTCAGCGACAATATTTCGTAGCACAATCTCAAAACAAAATAAGAAAACCAAGTAAAGCTTTTATCGACGAAATTACGTTGCATAATCTAATGCCTAAAACCGAGGAAAAGCAATATAGGAAAACCTTTTAGCGACAATATATTTGTTGCAGAAAGTTTCTTACATTGCTATCAGCAATGAAATTTCGTTGCAAAATATAACATCAAAATAAGGGAAAATAGGGACAATATGCAATATGGAAATGAAAGATTATAAGTTTAGCTTGTAACTTGTAAGTTAAGAATAAATGAAAGTGATCAATTATATGTAACTAATTGAGACTAGGCATGGTATTAGTTAATGATTTATACCATATAATCTAATTTAATGTGTCTTAAATGAGTAATACTATAAATCTCAATATTATTAATTAAATCAATTGTCAAAAATAGTTAATATGTACTTTTCTTACATTTAGATTAATTACTAATTAAATCATTTACCTAAAATAGTTAATATAAAATGGAAACATTGTAAAGTTTATTAATTATTTTTTCCTTGCTAATTATTAATTAAATCAAATGCCTATGATAGTTATGGAACAAGTTAGTACAAAATTAGAACATTAGATTAATTAAATCTATTAATGGTAATGTGCTTAGTAGATTGTGTCTATTAATTAATCAATAATGTATAATGCTTAGTAATTATAGGGTTGTTAATAAACCAAAACTTTTTTGATCTAAGATCATGTTACATCAAACTAATTACAGGCCAATCACATTACATATAATTGCATGAAGTGAAATTGGGTCATGGAAAGTTTATCATTATTATTTTTATTATAAAACTTAATAGCTAAGATAATATCGTACATATATACTCTAATTTCATTATTTATTATTAAGTTAAAATAATCTAATTTAGTGATTCAATTTGATTAATTTTTATTTAGAATTGAATACTAATGAACTAAAATTAGGAATAGAAGTTCTTTATTTTGAAATGAATCACCAATCGATTAAACAAATTTGCTTATAAATTTTATTAATCAATTAGAATGGCTTAAACTAAGATAATTACATAAACTAACATATATATATATATATATATTATATATATATATATGGTCAAATAAGATATAATATTTGTTAAAATTTTTATAAGTTTTGCAGTTTACAAGTATGTGTATCATAAAAATAGGTGTCAAAATATATTGTAATAGAATTATTAAACTAGTCACTCGACATTCTTTAACTAAATAAAGACTAATTTATGATATGGTCAAATAAGATATAATATTTGTTAAAATTTTTATAAGTTTTGCAGTTTACAAGTATGTGTATCATAAAAAAAGGTGTCGAAATATATTGTAATAGAATTATTAAACCAATCACTCGACATTCTTTAACTAAATAAAGACTAATTTATGATTTTCTACTTTTGTAATGATAATGAGTTAATTATTCAACTCTTTTAAAATGTACAAATATTTATAAGATTATTTTGTTTAATTTAATTTAACTTAATTTTACTAAGATAAATTAAATTATAACATACAAATAATTAAATAATCTTAACTTAATATACAATTAACTAATGGCTAATATATAAATTTATTTTACTAAAAATATAGACTGAGCCCAAAATTTTGGATAAGCGGCAATAAAAGCGCCTAAGCCCCCCAAAATTTTTGAAACAGGACAAATTTTCATATGCCCAACACTTGGTTTTTCATGCCTAATCTGATTGGTCCTGAAGTCAAAAGGATTAACCTAAAATTAAGAAATTAATAGCATAGCACCTCCGTCTCCTTCCTCTCCTCCGTTGCTTGCCGATAGGCTCTCGCCATACCCTCCACGCTCCACGGCTATCTGCCTGTCTCGACTCCTCTCTCTTTCTGTTGTGGTGCCTGTTTTGCCTCCTCTCTCTCTACGGCCCTCCACGCTTATCTGCCTGGTTTGCCTCCTCTCTCTCCCGCGTTGACCACTGCCATTCTCTCTCTTTACCCTCCGGCCTGCACACTCAATGGCAGTCTGCTTGTCTCACCTCCTCTTTCTCCTGCACTACCAAGCCCTACACACTTGTCTGCTTGTCTCACCTGCTCTCTCTCCCGCATTGCCCACGCCAGGCTCGCCATACCTTCGACGTTCCATGACCATATCTCCCCTCCATTCCACTGCAAGTTAAATTGAGGTCGGATTCTGGGTTCAGAGAACTGTATCTTTGGTGGCTGGTGATAACAGAGGCAAGCAAAGACTACAAGCTGAACTTAAATGCCTCGAGCAAGAAGCTAGATTCTTAGAGGTTAGTTTATTCTTTAATGTTTCTTGGTTAATTGATTGTGTTTGCGTCTGAATGAGAAATGGTAATATTAAAGTGGATTATGGTATCGACAACCTTGTGCATTGTTCATGAGGGAAGGGCAAAATAGAATCTTTTTGTTGTTTTTGAATATCAAAGTTGGAGTTGCAAGTTGTGGGCTCGTAGATGTTGGTAGAAAAAATGTGCAAATTTGTCTAGTATTTCATTTCTTTTTGAGAAATGGCTACTCTGATGAATTTGTTGGAAGGTTGGAGTTGAATATGGAATTCGATGGAGTTTTATCAATAATTTATTATCTCTTGTCTTTATTAACTAAGTTTGTTCTTATTTGATTGATCAGTTGGTTCTGTTTTTATTTCATGTTGTTGCCTGAGAATATGGGAATTTCATGTAAACGCCATTATGTTGTGTTTTGTTGTGTGACTCAGTGGCATTTGAGGTCGGATTCTGGGGTTCAGAGAACTGTGTCTTTGGTGGCTGGTGATAACAGAGGCAAGCAAAGACTACAAGCTGAACTTAAATGCCTCGAGCAAGAAGCTAGATTCTTAGAGGTTAGTTTATTCTTTAATGTTTCTTGGTTAATTGATTGTGTTTGCGTCTGAATGAGAAATGGTAATATTAAAGTGGATTATGGTATCGACAACCTTGTGCATTGTTCATGAGGGAAGGGCAAAATAGAAGCTTTTTGTTGTTTTTGAATATCAAAGTTGGAGTTGCAAGTTGTGGGCTCGTAGATGTTGGTAGAAAAAATGTGCAAATTTGTCTAGTATTTCATTTCATTTTGAGAAATGGCTACTCCGATGAATTTGTTGGAAGGTTGGAGTCGAATATGGAATTCGATGGAGTTTTATCAATAATTTATTATCTCTTGTCTTTATTAGCTAAGTTTGTTCTTATTTGATTGATCAGTTGGTTCTGTTTTTGATTTCATGTTGTTGCCTGAGAATATGGGAATTTCATGTAAACCCCATTATGTTGTGTTGTGTTATGTGACTCAGTGGCATTTGATTGTTGATGCTTAGAGAGTTTAATGAGTTGTTTAATAAGGTTGTTTTTTTTTTCCAGAAATGAATTTGATTGCTTAGCTTATTTGTAACTGATCGTTTGAAGTTTATGTAGATAACATCTGGTTAGTTTTAAGCAAAGAATGCTTTAATATGCACTTTGGTTGTTGTTAGCTCTTCTATTGAGTCAAATGCTTTGAACTTGCAGGCCCCAAAAATTTAATTTTCTTGTGTTTCGTCTGGCTTTTCCTTTTTTTCCTTTTTAATAGAATTCTTCACTTTTGATGATCCTTTGCGACAATCATAACTTTAACTCCATTCAACCATGAACTTCATACTGTCTAGACCATCGGTATTAAATATGTCCTTGCTTTGTTCAGAACGAGTGATACTCTTTTGCCCATTTAATGGTATATTAGCAGCATCAGGCTTACTCTTATCCAGGAAATTCTCAAAGAAATATCCTTTCTTTTTTTTTGAAAGACGGATTAGTTTGGAATTGTCTTTAAAATCAACTAGTAAAAATCTCAGCTCTCGCATCTTGGATGATTTTCCTTCATGAAGCAAACTGGTATCTACAACCATGAACTTCATATTCTCGGAATTGCAAGCAGATGTACGGGGTCTAAGGTAACAATAGGGTAGCTGATTGGATGGATCATCCTGATCTGATAACTCTTCTGGAACCCATCGATCTTCTTCAGTGCAGCTTCTGACTTTAGCTTCTTCAACTTCCAGTTCAAGAAGTTTTGGTTCAGATGCCACTTTGTTCAAAATATCACTTACTGAATCAAAGTAGTGGTCTCCTTTCAAAAATTTCCTTCTTAAGAATTTCTTAACTCCAGGCATTAGAAAAACTAGATAATCTTTGGAACTGACATATCCATTATCCTTGGGTTGCTCTAAGTGCCATCCTCTTGCTAGCAAACGAGGCCAAACAGCTTCCCAGAAAATATCATTACATCGAGCTTTACTTAGGCGGAAGCCTCCAGTTAAAAAATTGATTATGTCGCTGGATGTAAGAGAGGAGCAAGCTTTGCCACTCGGCATTGTGGGACAAACAGGAAACCATTGATTGGTCTTCACAGGCTCGATAGCAAGGCTTGTGAGATCTTCCTTCCCCTTACGAATGCCTACAGATTCTACAAGAGCAAGAATTCCAACTGTAGCCTTCAAATAAGAGACATAACTCTCTAATGAAGTTCTTCCCTCTGCAAATGACTTGGAAACCTGCCAAGAGATGAGAACCTAAATAAAAGATCGAATAACACAGTGTCCCTCATGTAATTGTTCATAAACAAGACATATTTGTAGTAACCACAAAGTAATGCATTTTGCATAGCCAATTTGATATAAAATTCATGGATTATCAGAAAAATCTCCTCACATTCTATTATATTCCCACTACTGATTTTCCAATGAATAAATTATCTTCCCAGAGTAAACTTTCAGTTGTGAAACATAAGCAGAAGAGTTGATCTTTACGGTTATAATCTGGTATGAAGTTCACATTCCTGTGACCCATGGCATCAGGTTAATGACTTCATTGTTAGAATTGTCCTATGTTTTAAATAGTTTTGGAAGTTCCCTATTCTCTATGCAGGGGAGGACATTAAGATAAACTATATAGCAAGAAATTTGGAGAATAGAATTGGAGTTTTATTTTTTAACTTCAGAGACTCTTGCTCTTTGAATGGTTGCAGTTCACTCGTACAAAATAGAAAACTCTTGCTTTTTTCTTTTAAGTCAAGTAATCTACTCCTTATCTCATGAATTTCTTTTACCAAATCTTGAACCATCTTTCTATATGATACCAAAGCTTCAAAAATATCACTTTGGAGAGCTGCTTTATGAATCTCTGCATCACCATAACATGCATTAATAGGATTTTTAGACTCCAACACTGCTAACCTTGCCAACTCAACTTGACCCTGAACACCTTCAGCTGCTGGAGCATTTGCATTATCCTCTATCTCAAAAATCTTATAGTTTTGCATTTGGGTGGCCAGATTTGATATTGGATTTGGAACATCTGTATTAGAGAGCCATTTTGCAACCACAAAAGTAGTTTCAGCACGTTTATCTGTTTCAATGATCTGAACCTCAGATTCGAATTTACTCTCCAGCACCTTTACCTTATTGATTTTTTCATTCAGCAACATGCTTAACTGAGTTGCCTCCTCTTTTCTTATTTCATTTTTTTATGGTTGACAATCATTTAAAGCAATTGTCGTTCCCTTCAAAGAGGTTAACTTCTCCTCTATTTCCATTACCATCTTCTGCGCATCTTCTAAGCTTTTCTGTAGAAATAGAATTTTATGTTCCTTCTCCATGCAAACTCTGGCAGCCTTCTCAATATTTTCACTAATCCCAACATTAAATTGAGGGAATAAATAGACAAACTTTCTATCTAGCCAATCTAGAATAAAATATAAGGAAGTTGGTCAGTTCCAAGGTTGCTTTTTCCACTCCACACGAAGTGCCTTATTTCCTCCTCTTTAGCTGCTATAGTGTTTCTTAGACCTGCATTTTGTTAAGTCATGCAACGTAATCTTTCATCAAGTTCTATTGGAAGGGCAGCAACCTTTTCCTGTAAATGAAGAATTGTTTTAGTTGTCTCCATCTCAACCTATTCACAAACTAAATCAACTTGGTGCTGGTGAGATAATTGTGATGCCTGATCCTCATGATATTGATAATTGTCAGTTATTCTTAGGATATAAGAGTAGCTCAACAAATAAATAAATAAATAAATAAATTGTTCTAAGTTTTATTTTTAATTCCTTTAAGCTAAGTTCTTTTCTTTTGTATTAACTTTGTATTATTATTTTTTCTAATTTATAGGCATCGTTATGTGAGCTAGAGGCATCCAATGCTCGTGGAGAAACAGATTTAACTGAGATAGAGATATCTCAAAGGGTGTTTGGGAAAAAATCTGGCTATGCTAAAGGATTAGCAATGCGAATACAAACTTCTTGTCCTCCATATGTTTCAATACATACTAATGAATTGAAGAAGCAGATAGCTGATCAAAAGACTCACTTTGAAGGTAAGATGGAGGAACAAAAGGCTCATTTTCAAGGTCAGATAGAGGAACAAAAGTCCCATTTTGAAGATATTATATCTTCACAGCAGAAAACCATCGAAGACTTGAATACTAAGTTTCGAGAATTTGAGAAATGATGCATCGTTGTATGGGTGACATCTCTGTTGGTTCACCTTCACAGTAGCCAACACCTTTAGCTGGTCTTCATCTTCATCCTAGTTAGCATATATATTTTTGTGTGCATATTGCTACATATATTATCATTTGGATGACAACATGATCTTCATATCAGTCACCATCTTCATACTACTTAGCATATATATTTTTGTCTATATTGTCACTTTGTGAATGGTTTATAAGCTTTATCTAGTGGCTTATACATGTATATATAAGCTTTTTGGACTAACTTCTTTTTTAGTACATTTTGAATCATGTGGTGCTATGGTTTAATGTGCTTGACACTGGTTAAGTAGGTATTATGAAAATTATACTACAAGTAAAGGTAATATAAAAGGTAAAAGCCAAAAAAAAAAAAAAACAAAAGGTTTTGCGATGAAATTTTGTAGGAGAATCATACATTTTAAATCTTCCAGCGACAAATAAATCGTCGCTATGTGCTACACACAAAAACTCAAGCACCATTTAGTGAGGCAAACTTCGTAGCTAAAACACCCTTCTGCAACGACATTTTGTCTCAATAGATATACATTATAGTTCCCAAAGAGAGCAGAATTGTGGAAAAATATTAATAAAAATATCAATTCCATTTTAGGGAGGAAAACATTGTGTCGGGAACATCCTTCTGCGATGAAAGATTCTTGCCATAGTTTTAGATTCATGGCTATAGCGACAAATAAATTGTCGCAGAATGTCTTGAAACATGATTTTGCGACGAAATTATTTGTAGCTGAAAACATAATCAAGTGAGGAAAACCATTGTAGCTGAAAATCTCTTCTACTACGAAATATTGTCGCAAAGTGATATTCAAAATCAGGAAACAACATTTTAGCGAGGAAATCATTGTAGCTGAAAATGTCTTCTGCTACGAAATATTGTCGTAAAATGATATTCAAATTCAGGAAACAACATTTTAGCAAGGAAAATCATTGTAGCTGAAAATCTCTTCTGCTACGAAATATTGTCACAAAATGATATTCAAAATTAGGAAACAACATTTTAGCGAGGAAAATCATTGCAGTTGAAAATCTCTTTTGCTACGAAATATTGTCGCAAAATGATATTCAAAATCAGGAAACAACATTTTAGCAAGGAAATACGTTGTAGCTAAAATATGTTTGTGCGACTAAATATCGTCGCAACAAAGTTTTCAGCAACAACAATTATTTTCTCGCTTGGTTTTTTTGCGACGCGCCTTCTGCTTCGATGGTGCGATGAAATTTATTTCGTCAGTAAAATTTTTGCGACGATTTTGGGCCTCCTGCGACAAAATATTTCGTCGCTGAAGGTGATTTTTCATGTAGTGATGAGACAGTTGAGATAGGGAGAGTATTAATAAAAAACATAATTTCAACTTATATAACCGAATGACATATAATTTTATTGACAGAAAAAATAATACAATAAATTAAAGAGATCGAAATAATTAATGATGTAACATTATTAAGATTACGGTATTGTCACTTAAATTTTATTGTAATTCAGTGGTTATTAAAAGGAAGTTAAAAGACAATTACCTTCAATGTCAACATAAGAAAATTAATTTGCAACAGCGTAACACATAAACAAACGCAAGGACTAGAAAGTAGCATATTGAAGGACGCCAGGGTCCTTTTCAAATCGGGCCATGTCTTCTTTGGGCAATCCCACCCACGCCTCTATTTCCTTTCCATCAGAGCTGTCAATGAGAATGGCCAAGTTATTCTGCCTCAAGCCATTGCATACCCAAATTGGCTTACCCCATCCAAAATCAGTTTCGTAAAATGGAAACCTACACAAACTTGAAATGCGAAACATTCTAGTCTTTGAAAATAATTCGTGATCTCCATTTTTAACGATCTTCATGAATTCAGTACCTGGCCCAAAATGCCTCCTCGCATATTGGTCATCCACCATCCTAATCTTTTGGCGGAGTTCTCCTACTAAACTGCTGTAATCGAGTTTCTTCTCCATCAGCCAATTTATTGTTGAATTTAAGATGAAGTTCCCCATACAATGAGGTGGTAATGGTGGATTCATTCTCTGTCGCACATTCACAAGAATTATTGCAGCTAAATATGTCGGAGCTGTAATTGGATCACTTTCTCTAATAGCAGCTATCACAGCACCTAAAATAATTGCGGACACGACTTCGAAACGTGTTGGGCGGTCCAATCCGGTGCCATTCTCAATTTTTTCTCTAAGACAAGCTATCTTAGTACCATCAAAGGTAAACCTTTTTGTCATTGATTCTTCTTTTAGCGACCTGTCGCGAATACGATATTCAAACAAGCCTGATAAATCTTGCGGAGGAAAGATAGAGGAACCATCGGCAATCACATCTTTAAAATCATTATCACCGCAAGCAACTGCAGCCCAACTCTTAATAAAGTGCCCTGCAGTTGCTGCATCAGCGATAGCATGGTTAAAGCAAACAGCGATTGCCATCCCGCCACAACCAAAGTAATTGACCTGGACGCTTAAGTTGAGAGGAGTGCTTAAAAGTTCATGTGGTTTGAAGGGTAGTAGTTGCTCCAGCAGATGGATCTCCGGGTGCCGGAGGACCTCAGACATCTCACTGGCTATGCGGGCTTCGATAAAGCTGGCACCAGAATCATCACAATCAACAGAAAAATCATATGCATCTTTGTGTTTTCCGGCCATAGGATAATAAAATGTTAATGTATTTGAGAGGGATCGTTTGAGATGAGTAGAAGTTTCAATGGTAGCTTTGCATGTTTTCGAATAAAATAGAATGAAGGAGAAATAATCATCAGCAAATAGTTGATCAAGAACAGAAAGCTTATAGGTTCTCCGGTGGAAAGGGGTTGGAGAAGATGGTTTAATAATTTCTTTGGAAGCGATACGAAGTTCCATGCTTGTTTGATTGGAAGGATATTATGTTCTATATATTCTACTTCACTCATTGCTTAATTATATATAGGGAAAGCTTTTTTACATTTTTGCGTTGTTTTTAATTTCAATAACGCACCAATTTGAAGTTCGTAATACCCAAAACCGGCAAGCTTGATTTAATTATTAGACTTTAGTTCATTGCTTAATTGATGTATTTAAGCTATTTAGTAAGTTGATATATGGGTAACTACGGATTTGGATCAGTTTGTCGTTGATTCAACTGATAATCTAGACTGAAATTGATAATCTAAATGGTTCAAGATTGTTTGGCTATTAATTTGTGTCATCAAGACACTTGTTAATAGTTATCTATTTGAGATTATTTGAAACCTTTTTAATGTATCAGTTTAGGTTATACATTAATCGCCTTGTAAATACCCATGTAGTTAAGAATTCTTAATCACGTTAGTTTATCCTCAATTAAGTTTGGTTTTAATTCAGAACATTCATAGAGGCTAAGGAACTGTAAGTTTATTAACATTCATTCGTTAATATGGCTGTAAGTTTGGTTTGGTCAACTTCCTGGAACCAAGTTCATTTTAATTAATTCCTATGAAAGCCTCAATGACCTTTATACGAAATGGGCTAGATTAATTGCAGTAACGTTACAAGCTTATAAATATCTGTTATGCCATCACGGTTTCAAAACTCAATTACAGGTAAAAGGTTGGAGAGGTGAGAATCATACTTGCATAAATAATTACATATACTTGACATATCATCTCATTTTACTTATATGATATGTCTAACAAATCATTAGTTATCATATAATGCTATCTCATTATCAATTTAATTACATGTTCAATTTTTGTTTCTAATTTTCTTCTTTTAAATTGCTCAGCTCGAAATTAAAAAAAAAAACTCTTGATTTCTGTAAAATCTCTCTTTTTCTTATTTTGAAATTTAAAGTTGTTTCTCTCACCATAAATAGTCCATCAAAATATTCTTAGAAATTAATCTTCAAGATTCCTTCTATTTGTCTTCTTTAAGAACCTTTTCTCATAAATACACTCATCCATTATTTCTTAGAACAAAGCATGAAATCATATTTGTATTTACTGTAATCGATTTTGACATGGAAAAGAATTTTCATGTTTCTTGACAAATCAAACATGTGAGTGAATGAAATAGATAATGTGAAAAGGTTGCTAAACGTCAAAAGTGCAAACAACCTAACGGTTATTCTCTTCACGAAAGAAAAGATTAAAACAAAATCTGTCATTTTTCAACTGCGGTTGATTGTTTGTATGTGTTTTTCTTCTTTAATTTGATGAATAGTTGGACATAAAGAACCCACTATTTACCGTAAATCTTACATTTGCATTTAGAATGGTAACATCATGGGTATATACTCTACAGTCCACAATAATACTTCATTAACAACAATCAATGCTAATTAGTGCTTAATGTTACTAAATTTTTATTACATGTTAATAGAACATATCACTGCCCTTGAAGTAGAATATCGTACCAATAAAATTATTGTTACAATATATAGCCATTGATGATTTACTTTGCTTTGCAGTCATTTCTTGAGTTTCCTAAATGTATCATTTCTTGTTAATAGCTTTCATTTTTATCTAGATAAAATGTATTCATGCTTTTATAATATTAAATGTGTCAAACCCATCTCGACAGTCCACTATTTTTAAAAGTAAGCTGGTCTATTTAAATAAAAACAACAAAAATATTTTATGAGCTAGCTACATATAATAATTTATTCAACTAGAGGCAGAACAAGACAATTTTAAGTTGGGGGCAGAAGGAGAGAAGTTACATGATATTTGAAGTGGAGAAAAACTAGCAAGGTTAGAAATTGTTTGACAAGAAAAAACTCTGACATGAATTTAGCACATTATTTTCCTTTTGCAATTAAGAAAAAGTTTTAGAGAAGACTAATAGTAGGAAGCTTGAAGAATAACTCTGAGGATATTTTGGTGGATTATTTATGATGAAAGAAGCAACTTTCAAGTTTCAAATAAGAAAGAGAGAGATTTTAGTAGAAGAATTTAGAAGAAAAAAATTAGAAACAAAAATGGAATATTTAATTCAATTGTTAATGAGATGGCATCACATGGTAATTCTTAATTTGTTAGGCACACCATCTAAGCAAAATGAGATGGAATGTCGAGTGTACTTCTCACGCCTAAATATTTAATAAAACATGATATGAAGATTTGAATACTAAACTAGCTAGCTAGCTTGTTATTAGGTCAATTTACCAACAATATTATGTTAAAAATAAAAAATATTTGACCTAAAAACTTAAATTGATAGGTAAGATCAGTCCAGTTATAATATATAAAACTCTTTTTAATTTTGGACAACTAGATATAAAAGTTTGGTTTATTTCACAAGAAAATTCTTGACTGAAAACTCTTTTTTTATTTTTATTTTTTAAGAAGAGTAAATGATATTTTGATCAATTAGAGAGCCGTGTATAGTTATTCATAATTAACTTCCCAAATCCAAAATCCAATACATAGTGAAATAAAGGCCTCCTCGATGATTACAAGAACAGAGACGAGATTCAACTACTAAAAGAGATAAGAAATTATAACAAAATGAGCGAATCATTATAATTGCTATTGTTTGAAAATTTAGGGGAAAATTGAAAAAATGGACACAATTAGGGGCCCTTACTAGAATTTGGACACATCCTGAAAAATTTTCATGCCATAGACACTTTCTTGACAAAAAGACTCAAATACCCTTTGAAATTCAATTTATTCCTAAACTCTTTATTTCTCTCTTTCCTTCACTTACCTCTTCCTATTTCCATAACCGTGTCCTATTTTCATAATCGTCTGTTGTTTTTCAACATTCAATACCCCTCGACACCATCGAAAACGCAGTTCGAAATGCAGCAAGAGGAACGAGAAACTTATTCTGTGTTTGGGGATTTGAGGTAGATTTTAGGGATTTTGAATTTGAGGATTTGAGTTTGGGTTTGTATTTTGTATTTTTTCTGTGTTTGTGGGGCTAAATGAAGTGTTATTTGGTTTATTTTTTGGTTTGATTTGTGTAAAAATGGTGAAAATCGATGCATTTCATCGTGATGAAGAAGACACTTGATGTGTTGAGTCCTATCGGATGCTTTAACCGACACTCGACATCATCGTCGGTGTTCACTCGACACTAGACATAACGTGTCGAGTCTTGTCGGATGCACAGATTGACACTCAATATAACTTTATGTCGACTGTCGGTCCGTGCATCTGACAAGACTCGACACGTTATGTCTAGTGTCGAGTGAACACCGACGATGATGTCAAGTGTCGGTTGAAACATCCGACATGACTCGACATGTCGAGTGTCCTCTTCGTCACGACAAAACGGGTCTTTTTTTTTTAGTTTAAGTTTCAAAGGACATTTTAGTCATTTTTTCAAGAAATTGTCTATGACTCATACACTTTTGCAGTAAACCTCATACGTTCAGTTGTTGAAGATTGTTTCAAACAGTAATGTGTATGAAGGAGTGATTGATTTCTTTGTTTGGTTTACTTCTTTTCTTTTTTCTTTTTTTGCTAAATTCAATTACATAAAGATAAGGGTAATTGAGTCTTTTATCAAGAAAGTGTCTATGGCATGAAAATTTTTCAAGATGTGTCCAAATTTCATCAAAGGCCCCTAATTGTGTCCATTTTTTTAATTTTTCCAAAATTTAGACCTATCTTGTGATACTGAGGGTTGTTCTCCGTTAGCATATGTATGGTGATCAAATTTAACAATTATATGTATACTAAAGTCAACGTTAGAAGTTTAACCTGAATTAGATTGGACCATACAAAACAATATTGTCCAAAGGGCAGTGAGAAACTTATTATGGGAAGCCCTAAAGTTATTTAGTACTAAGTCCCATGATAAGAATAAAATTTGCGATGATGACGAATCGAAGATCTTCTCTTTCTATTATCTTTGGCTGTTTGGTCTTCCACATTCATTGTTCAACTTGTACTCTAAATCCACATTCGAACGAGAAGTCTTTGGAAACATTGCTATCATTATTTATCCACTAACGAATCGATACAAAGATAATAAGGCCCATAACATACAAGGATTTATTATCATTTAATCAAGTATATTAACTAGTAATATTTTGACGACTTTCTTTTCTGTATTGTCAGTAGTCCCAGGAGTGAATTTTACCCAGCTGTTAAACGACTCAATTGTCTTTGGAAGCAAATATCAAATCAACAAGTTGATCACATGAATGTTGTTCAATATTCAACACCCAGGGTTCGATGCAGCTAGATTGGGGAACTTCAAATTCTTGGCAGAAATCGTTCGTGATTGTCCTAGTTTAGTTAATATATTAGATGAAAACGGTCGAAGCATATTTCACATTGCAACTGATGCACCGTCATACCGAAATATTTAACTTAATATACGAGATTGGTTTTTATAAGCAGTTGATAGCAGCGTTTGAGGATTCAGATGGAAATAACCTACTGCATCTAGCTGCAAAATATTCAGATCGAAGAGCAGTCCCTAAGGTGCCAGGTGCAGCTCTAGAAATGCAGCAAGAATAATATTGTTCAAGGTAAATATTAATTGACATCTTCATATTAGTTTTTCCCTCTTAATTTCAAAAGCTTAATTTCCATATCTTTGATAACGCTTGAACTAAGTTTCTAATCAAGTAGTACTTGATGATTCCATGAATACCAATTAATCTGTTTATAATTTTTATCCTGCATAATGCGGTATATGTGTCAATGATGCAGAAGGTTAAATTGCTCGTAATGCCTATGCAAAGAGAAATAAAAAATTCCGAAGGCTATAAACCCAGATAATTATTTACTAAGGAGCATGCAAAATTGTTGGAAAAAGGAGAAAAGTGGATGAAGCAAACAGCCAAGTCATGCTAGCTTGTCGCCGCACTTATTGCTACTGTGGTTTTTGCAGCTGCTTTCAGCGTACCTGGTGGCCTAAGTCAAAATGATTTCAGTGCAGCTGGTGGCCGGGGTCAAAAGGATGGAATACCTATCCATCTAAAAGAGACTGCCTTTAGTATTTTTGCCATGGCAAATGCGGTCGCATTATCCTCCTCTTCGATTTCAATACTGATGTTTCTATACATTCTGAAATCGCGCTACGCAGAAAATGATTTTCTGTGTCATTACCGCTTAAGTTGGTAGTTGGAATCTTCATGCTCTTCGTATCTATAGTCGCCATGATGATTTCTTATAGTTCAAGCTTTTTCTTGGCTTTTGATCAACATAAATTTAAAGGAAGATTCCATCTATCTATCACTGGACTTTTAGCTCTGTCAGGTCCCTGTACTTCTATTGCTACAGTACGACCTTTTTGCGGAAATACTAATTTCATCGTTCTGTTTTAGTTCTTCTCTTAAGCCTAAAGGAATTTTATTTGGAGAGGACGGTCGAAGATGGTTTTGGGCGCGACGGTAGCTTTCCCCGTTCGCGCTTCATCAAATGTTGATAGTGTGGGGGGTTTGGCGACAGAAATTAGGCTTAAAGCTCTCCCAAGTACTAGAAATCTACAAATTTGTATTCCGTAATTTCAACTAATACAAACTGGTTTAATTTCCTTTCAACCGTACGTGTATATCTACACATATTGTTGTTCATCGTAAATTCTTATCCTATTTCATTATTTCTATGAAATAATTGATGAGGGGAATGTTGATCAATTTCAAGTATGGTCATGGGATTTAGCTTAAAAGATTAAATACCAGTAAATAACAGACTCAATATACAAACTTAAAACAAAAAATAACTACATTTGTGGAGTAGATAAAAACTTATCAAAGCACCAAAAAAATAAAAAAAAGAAGAAGTTCCTAATAGAGCAAAATAATATGAAATCATTACTGCATAATATTTCTTATTATTGTAAAGTCTTTGTCATGACTCATCATTCCAATTTTGTAAAGATTTTGATTCCTTTAGTCACTCCACAATTATTGCTAGAGGTTCTTTGTAACATGTATATATTATTGTACAACAATGAATCAATAAGTAACATTCTCATCTCAAATTATATCTTCATATGGTATCAAGCTATTTGTTATTGAGTGAACTTAGTATGATATGATCCTGTCTATTTCTCCTCTATTTGTTTTATTTCAATTCTCTATTTTTTGCCCTTTCTGCACCTCTAGGCATGTGTTCAACTCTCTAGTTCATCTTTAGAAATTCTAGGTGTCGTTTCTTTAGGAAATAACAATCAAACACAAAGATCAACTCTCATCTCACTCAATGCGTCTTTCCAAATTTCCTTCAAACTCTCCAAGGGTGAAAATTATGCCTCTTGGAAATCTCAAGTCCCTAAGCTACTTTTCTATGACTTGATGGATCATGTTGATGGGTCCTTTACATGTCCACCAGAGAAGGTTTTTAATATCGAAGGAAAGGAGGAACTAAGTCAGATATACAAACTTTGGATGCTTCAGGATCGATTAGTGCTACTTGCCATTAAAGCATCAGTCAATGGTACAATTGCTCCACTGATCACTGCTTGTAACACGGATACTGAAGCTTGGTCGAGTGTTCGAAAGCTAACTTTGCTGTCAACATTTATGATAACCAAATAGGAAGGCAAATCTATATCAGTTTACATGAAAACAATTAAGGGAATCACTGATGATAGAGTTTTCACGGCATATAAATTTACTTGCCACTGAAAATTATTGGGAAATATATTTTCACAACATATATTTATGATTACTCGTTAAATCAATATGTTGGTCTCATTTTAATAGCGTAGAAATAATATTTGCAATTAAAAGTAGTTTTTTATGGAATAAAATTTTTGCTATTAAATGCCAAATATTTAAAAGCATAAATACAATTGCTATTAATAAAATTATCTGAAGTAGCACCAAAATTATGCTATTAAAAATAAGCATTAATATTATTTAAAACATTTCCTTCAATATACTTTCACGTCTTATTTAGTTTTATTTCTCTATGGTAAACCATTTTTCCCTATCTACGTACAATAAGATTATTTTTCCAAATCTAGTCACAATAGGACTCCATTATTCTACTTCTCAGCTAATTTGCAGCGGAGGTTGGCATAGGAATTTATTTTTCCCTTTCGATCACATACAAAAATTTCGTCTGTATTCTAGCTCAATCCCTAAAATCACTATCATATTGCAAAAAGCCAACTACAAAGATATCATATTCATTTATGTATTTCATTCTAGTACTGATGTTATATTAATTATGTGATGCAGAGTTTCTTTTGAGCAGGACATGGAAGATGAGTAACAACAAAGAAAAATTGGATTGCTACCTGGAAATCGAATGATTTGGTCAATTTACTTTTGTCTTGATTGTGGAAGTCCCTTGTAGTAAGATTTTTTTTTCTCTCTATCTCTTTAATTTTTTTAAAGAATTCGATTGTATTCGCTGTAAGATTTATTTATGGATGAAATATATAAGTTATTATTATTATCTATGTGATTGAGGAATATATAGGATATTTGGGTTGGTTAAAATTTGTTTATAAGTAGTTAGAAAAGTGATCAGTTCAAAGTCGGATGGGGTTTTTTTTGTAAGCAATTTGTTATCTATTAAATTAATGTTGGATCTCGATTGAGATCACACGATGTGTTTGTTTGGTGATGTTAACTATTCTTTCCAATCGATCCCGAGGAGATGTTAGCAGTAGATGACCCATGAAGATTCTACTGGTGTAGCAATTGGAAGTGTAACAATGTTGTATTGATGTTTTAGAACCACAAATAAGTCAATTTGTTGATTGAAAAGCCTGAAGGCTAAATAAGTAGGTGGCATTAGCAATAAATATTTAAATGTGTGCGTGGCAAAGTGTGGATGAACCGTTTGCAAAAGTAATTCAAAGAGCTTGCCAACATTTCAAATGGGAATCCTCCATCTGTACAAATGGTTTCTGTTCATTTTGTTATTTTGAAGCTAACTCATAAAAAAAGTTTTTACTTTTAATTAATCTTTTTCTACTCTATAAAGTCTTTCAACTTCATATATAGCTATATACAAATATATGATTTCTTCTTCTTCTTTTTCTTTTGTATTTACAAGTATTAGTGTGCTAGATTTGGTGATTGAACCCTCTCTTGCCCTAATTTTCTAGTGTGTTGTGAATTTTGCATATGATATAACTATGTTGCGGGCTTGCCTCAACTAAGTGAACATGTTACATGTGGGTGCATTAATTAGCATGGTGTACCAGTGAATAATGGTTGGACATGTGTGTTGGTTAGGGATGGCAACTTTCCTTGGTTGGACCGAGGACCCGGATTTTCTGATTGGACCCAGGGGCAGGGATTACTAAGCGAACACAAGCTCGGGTGCGGTGTGGGGCCAGTATTACTAAGGAACCCCAGTCCCCGGCTCGCACCCGCACAACCCAATATTTTTTATGATTTTGTAATGCAAAATGTGTATAAGGAGTCTTGAACCCGTGACCTACAACTTGAATTATTTCTAATGGTTAACTACCAAGCAACTCGCCTTTTTGCTTTATTTTCTGCACAAAATTTTTATATAATCGATGTCCTTTTATATATTTAATTAAAAGTAGTAAACTAAGGAAGCTGTGATTCAAACCCTGGCCACCAAAAACCATCCCACCCACTTTGCCAACAATGCTAGTTGCGTCCTTCATGAGTGTTATGCAACGTTATGCTATTTAACTCTATCTAAAGTGTGAAAAAATTAAAAAAAAAAACAGGGATAATCCAGGATTTTTTTCCAGGTGCAGGTGCCTCATCCCAGCGCCCGCAAATACCCGCAGCCGGAAAAACCAGAAAAAATGAGGAGATTTTGCGGGGATCGGGGATGAATTTTTTGTCCAGTGTGGGTGCGGAACCACCGCACCTACACCCGGACCCGGATTCTGCCATCCCTAGTGTTGGTTGATTGTATGTTGAAAGCAATGTTGATCACAGTTCTCTCAATTGAATAAGATATTAATAGAGTTATATACTTGCGTCCATCCAATCCACCAAAAGCTTTTGGCTTAGCTAGCTTGGAAAAACAATTACGAAATTTTCCTATGGTGTCAGCCCATTACAATTTTGTTTTATCTTTTTCCGTTTTTCCTTGCCATTTCCTGTTTTCCTGCATGGTGATCGCTCTATATATAATGAGTTTTAGAAAAATTAATAGATGATTCAATATAAGTGATTATTGTTTTTACAAAACATAATTGTTTCTATATCTTCTTTTATAGAATTAAAACTACCGAAGTATCTTTTTCCGAGGCAAAAACTATCAACCTCTTGGAAGGAAGATAAACTCTCTCTTTTAGGACATTTTTATCCACCCAACTATTGTAGCAAAGAAATGAAACTTGAAATTTTGTTCATTGTATAATGATCAAGATTATTACATGCTTCCTATTTGAATAGTATATAATTAGAAATTTAGTCATTTGAATGAGAAGAGATGTGATTTATATAAAATTTGAATGTGCTAAATGTCTTTTAATGAATTCTATTGATAAAATAAATTTTAATATAGTTTAAAAGAAAATTCTCATCTTTAATGGTGATTTTTTTTTCAATAGCAAAGTTCAATATGTCATCTTATTTTATAACAGCAATTTTACATACGTCATTGAAATTTCAGTTCAAAATTTCTTCAATTATAATGGCAATTTTTAGATGCTGTCAAAGCCACTATTAAAAGTTAAACATGTCTGCCATGTAATTTTTTTACGGCAAAGTAGATAACATTTAATTTTTGCCATTTAAAGTATTTGACATTTCATGGGTCATGGATCAACGGCATATCCATCTTTGCCATTATAAATTTTTAAAGGCGAAAATTCCTAGCCACTGAAAGTCCTTTTTCTTGTAGTGATCCCTTTAGCGATGAAGAGCTTGTTGCTTATACTCTTATTGGCCTAAGCAATGACTTCATAGAGACTACAATAGCCATTCAAACTCGAGACACAACGATAATATGTGAAAAGTTTTATGGCAAACTTGTTGATCATGAGACCTACAACAAACAGGATGAATAGAAGAAAACCCCAAACACTCTCATAGAGCTCAATTCAATCAAAAGACTAATAACAAAAGGAGTTTCAAACAAGGTAACTATAACAACAAAGGACAATACTCCAATGCATGGAATCAACAACATCATATTCGACCACCATAGGGAAGCAATTTTCTTATAGAACTGTACACCTTTCTCTTGAAAATTTTCGCTGAAATCAGTCCTATTTCCTATAGCAGTTGAGACATTCAAATGCTAGTCAAAGCTGCCCTAAAATAATTTGTTAATTGTGCGACGAGACTATTCTTCCACTAAGGATTGTAGATCATAGCCAAAACTAATTCTCACTAAATTGGCCCCAAGCAAATCACATAGCCAATGACTCAAATACTTTGGTAGTTGAATCCAGAGCATCCCATCATATAACATTAGATCTTCAGAATCTATCAATACATTCATATTACAATGACAATGGAGACATTATGGTCGACGATGGTAAAAATATTTCTATCTCTCACATTGAATCTACTACTTTGATTCCTCTAAATTCATTTTTAAGCTTAATGATGTTTTTTGTGCCCCCAAAATAAAAGCAAATTTACTTTCTCTATTTCTCAATTTCATAGACAAAATAAATACATCTATTTCATTTTTCCCTCATATGTTTCTTGTGAAGTATTTCACGTAGGAGCATCGTTGGTCCACGACCCAAATAGGGGGAACATTTGTGAATGCCCATTGTCATTAGTATCCTCACCTTCTAACAACACACCAACTGCTTATGTCACTAACTCAATTGTCTCTCCAAATGTTTGGCACCAAAGACTACCATCCATCTATAAAATCCAACTATAGATAATCTCTCAGTTTTCCTTTCCAATTTCTCATTTTGATTTAGCGAATTTTCATTGTGAGTTGACACATCCGAAAAAGGATTGTCTCCCAAGTATAGGAGTGTCGAAATAATAAACTCGATGAGACCGGGGTCGATCCACGAGGAAGGGGATTTTAGCGCTACAAATTATAAGCTAAGCAAATATGATATGAATGATTCAAAGATATGACAAGATAATATCAACAATAGATGAGAATAATTAAAATACACAAATAAAAGGAATTAACACAATAATAATGAAAGCTAAGGTTAGGGGGATCCGCCCTTGATAATTCAAATAAGGATAAACAACCCATTTTAGTTATATGAATTAAATTTGCTTCGTTATCAATATTTATATCACTTCTTGTAAATGGGTTCAAGCATCCAATGTGCCAATCATCATATGTCTACAACAAATCAAGGTTCCTAACTAGATTTGTATCGGTCAGGAAGAACCATACGACATCTAGAAAGGATCCAAGCATTTGATGTGCCAAGGATTGTCGACAATGGATCAAGACCTCCACTTTACTAGTGGTGTCAAGATTGATTAAGAAAATAAATATAAATCATATAAAATAAACAACACAATATTATGACAATTAAGCACATATCAAAGGGTTAGAGAATCCTTACTCTCATATCAAAGGTTTCGCCCTTTCACCTTAGCAAGAAAGAAATTAGCAAGACATTATAAGAGAAAGAACACAAAATGCAAGAAAAAGGAAATTCATTAATAACATTAAAGCACAAGAGAGAAACACAATACAAGATCCCAGCAAAGGCTAAGATGATCCAGCCAAGGCCAAGATGCCCTAATGGGTCACAAGGCACATTTATTTATAGATACATTCAGGGGCAAACTTGTCAAATTACAAAGGAATAATTGTCAAATATTAGATGCACCAACTTTGACAATTAGGATAATTAGGTGAACCAACTTTGACCACCGATTTTGACCTTGAATTATTGTGAATTTTAATCACATTTCTTCATGAAAGTCGTAGCTATTTCTCTCAGCTTTCTAGAACATCTTGATTCATACGATTTGGATACGTATTCTGAGAGATATGGTCAATATACTGAGACATGGTCAGGTTGGACCAAAACTGCAGATATTTCTCTTAGCTTTTTGGCATAAGAGCTTTTTCCCATACCTGGCATGTGAGACACAAGATTATCTAAAAATTCATAGGAAAATTGAACCTTGGCTTCAATTAACCATCTTACTTCGACAAGCATACCCTTACGCATCAACATCCTTAGTCTTTCTGCGCGAGCTTTGTAAATTTTAAGCAAATCATTTTGAGGAAGAGAGGGAAAATGTTTGTGCAATTTTGAGAGAATGGTATCCATGTGAAGAAAAAGAGAGAGAAGAAAAGAAAATGGATGCAAGGTGAGCAACAGTTTTTAGGGAACTGAAAAACCGACTTCAAAAGTCACGGAGTACCGTATCCGTCACTTGACCGGGAAACAAAATGCAAACACACAAATAAAATAAAAGCACATAAAATAAAATAAGAACAAACTAGAAATGATAGCAAAAATCAAGAATAAAAATGAAAATATGGCATAAACGGATAAAATTTGGTTAATCATGAAAAAAGGCCAAAAGAGGAATTTTTTCGAAAGTAATTTACCACGGTCAAAAATATGCCATTGAGGTGGTACCTCTCTTTTTCCTTTATTTGTGAGAATGGAAGAGATTACCACTGATTGAGTTTGTTTGTCCTTGAGGCATGCATTCTTGAGTGTGGATGTTTCTTCTTGCCTTTTCTTAAAGCATGGCTCCCAACTCTTAATCTCCTTCACCTGTACAAAATCAAGCAATGAAAATTCTTTAGAAGCAATGGGCACTAGTTGCATACTTGGTTCAAATGAACTAGTTAACCTGATTTCTGAAGGACTTGACAAATTCTCATTTTGGATATAGTCTTCCACATTAGTTTTAATCCTATTAGCTTCCTCATTTTCATCATGCCTGAAAAATTCATTAATTTCGAAATTTTGGTTAAGTTCCTTTGCATGATGACATAAAGGCATAAATGAGGATTCGATCTCTTCCTTGTTAGGTGTAGTTTTATTAACCTCTTCCTTACCCGTTGAGATTGATTCATCATTTTTCTCATAAGGGTTAAGAATATGTTCTTTATCAACCTTACCATCGTGAAGAGTACTTACCAAATCTTCGTCTAGATGTTGGCCACTTGGATTACTCACATGTGGATTGAGGGAGTTTGGCTTTAGTTGAGATGGAAACTCACCTTTCTCATGAGGACTAAGTGCAAATGCAAGCTTTTCAAGAGTATCGTTCAAGTTCGCCATAGTTTGAGCAGTTTGACTATTAAAAGCCTCTTGCTTTGCAATGAATGAATTCAATGTTTCTTCAAGATCCTCATGAGATGCATGATCATAAGATTTTTGAAAATTTTGATATGATTGAAAGGGAGGTTGGTAAGATTGTGCATGATTATCCTTCCTTCGATCAAAATTCAAGTGATTTTTCCATCCAAAATTTTGTGAGTAAGAATTAGGATTTGACCTTTGGAAAGTGTTTAACACATTGGTTTGGTCATGCAGACCTTTCCTAAAGGTAGGCATAATTGGGTAATCATCCGTAGGATGATCACTAGTATTACAAGTGTGACAGACAATTTCTTGCATAGACCACATTTCTAAGTCCTCGACTTTTCTAGCGAGGGATGCAAATTTAGCATGATGATCATGATTCTCCCTAATGTTATAAACGTCTCTACTAGATGTTCTTGGTACCTCATAGATGCCAACATTGTTCCAATTTTGAGCATTTTTCGCTAAGAAATCCATGGCTTCATCTGGGTATTTATCTTCAAATTGTCCATCACACATTAATTCTATCATTTGTCTGGCTTGATGTGTAAGACCTTCATAGAAGGTTAAAACTAGTTCCCATGTTTCCAAACCATGATGAGGACAAGTATTAAGTAATGCTTTATAACTATTCCAACATTGGTAAAAGGTCTCTCCTTGTTTTTGAGTGAAATTGGTGATTTGATTTTTGAGAGAATTTGTTCTATAGGGAGGAAAGAATTCTTTAAGAAATTGTTGTTGCATTTCATCCCATGAGCTAATGGATCTTGACCTAAGATTTTGTAGCCATGTCTTAGCTTTATCTTTTAGAGAAAAAGGAAAAAGCTTTAATCTTAAGATGTTTATGCTACAATTTAGGTCACTATAAGTGTTACAAAACTCTTCAAATTCTCTCAAGTACAAAAATGGGTTTTCAACATCTAGGCCATGAAAGTGGGGTAAGAATTGAATGAAATCCGATTCATGGTGCATCATGAGGGAAGACTATGCATGATTGTGCACAAGTTCTCCTAAGATTTATGGAGTCTATTAATGTTCTTGGTTGGACATGAGCATGATTTTTCTTTCAGACAAGATGAGTGGCTACTAACAATTCTACCAATTAATGCAAAGAGAAAGAAAAGATGAACACATGCAAGAAAAAAATAAAAAATAGAAATGGGGAGAGAAGAGATGAACGTATGCAAGAAAAATAAAAATAGAAATGAGAAAAGAAAATACTTACAATTTTGTACACCAAATTTTACCTTCCCCGGCAACGACGCCAAAAACTTGATACATCCGAAAAAGGATTGTCTCCCAAGTATAGGAGTGTCGAAGTAATAAACCCGGTGAGACCGGGGTCGATTCACGAAGAAGGGGATTTTGGCGCTACAAATTATAAGCTAAGCAAATATGATATGAATGATTCAAAGATATGACAAGATAATATCAGCAATAGATGAGAATAATTAAAATACACAAATAAAAGGAATTAACACAATAATAATGAAAGCTAAGGTTAGGGAATCTGCCCTTGATAATTCAAATAAGGATAAACAACCTATTTTAGTTATATGAATTATATTTGCTTCATTACCAATATTTATACCACTTCTTGTAAATGGGTTCAAGCATCCAATGTGCTAATCATCATATGTCTATAACAAATCAAGGTTCCTAACTAGATTTTTGTCGGTAAGGAAGAACCATACGACATCTAGAAAGGATCCAAGCATTTGATTTGCCAAGGATTGTCGACAATGGATCAAGACCTCCACTTTACTAGTGGTGTCAAGATTGATTAAGAAAATAAATATAAATCATATAAAATAAACAACACAATATTATGACAATTAAGCACATATCAAAGGGTTAGAGAATCCTTACTCTCATATCAAAGGTTTCGCCCTTTCACCTTAGCAAGAGAGAAATTAGCAAGACATTATAAGAGAAAGAACACAAAATGCAAGAAAAAGGAAATTCATTAATAACATTAAAGCACAAGAGAGAAACACAATACAAGATCCCAACAAAGGCTAAGATGATCCAGCCAAGGCTAAGATACCCTAATGGGTCACAAGGCACCTCTATTTATAGATACATTCAGGGGCAAACTTGTCAAATTGCAAAGGAATAATTGTCAAATATTAGATGCACCAACTTTGACAATTAGGATAATTAGGTGAACCGACTTTGACCACCAATTTTGACCTTGAATTATTGTGAATTTTAATCACATGTCTCATGAAAGTCGTAGATATTTCTCTCAGCTTTCTAGAACATCTTGATTCATATGATTTGGATACTTATTCTGAGAGATATGGTCAATATACTGAGGCATGGTCAGGTTAGACCGAACTGCAGATGGATTCATTTCAAGCCCATTTTTGGTCCACTAAGAGCCCGAATTTGATGCAGCTTGTGAAATATAATCTTGTATATAATTTAATCAGCTTTCCAAAACATTAAGAGTTGCACCATTCTGATATATAAATAGAGAGTTATACCTGTTTTACCGAACCTGCAACAAAACCAAAATTAAGAGAAATTAATTCCAAAGATGCAAATACTACAAATATGCTTAAGTTGAGGAATTTAATGACACTATTAATGCAATATGATGAACTAAACTCTTATTAAACATGCATATTTAAGTGTTCATCATGAGTCTTGTTTATGTAATAAAAGCCATAAACTTCCTTTTGGGATTTCATCTTTGGTTTGTGATAAACCCTTAGAATCAATTTAATAAGATGTTTGGGGTCCTACACCAGTTACTTCTTTTGGTAATTTTCAATACTATATCATCTTAGTCAATTACATCACAAAATGCACATGATGTTATCCAATAAAATTAAAATATGAAGTTCCTATAACTTTTGAAAAATTTAAAAAGTTAGTGGAAATTTTTTTTGATAGTATCATTAAAAAAATTTACACAAATGGTGGTGGTGAATATCGAGGTCTATCTTATATTTTATCCCATCACGGCATACACCTCTCTTCTCCACCTTATAGTCCTGAACATATTAGAACCGTTGAAAGAAAACACCATCACATAGCTAAAATAGGTTTTACTCTCTCACACGAAGCCTTTATGCCTATGAAACTTTGGTCAGTAGCTTTGCAAACTACCACTTACCTTATTAAACAAATGCCCACACCTATGTTACAACAAAAATCTCCATTTGAAATAATTTTCTAATAAAAACCACATTTTCAAAAATTAAGGGTATTATGTTTTCCATGGTTAAGACCATATTCTAATAATAAATCGGCGACAAGGTCAAGACTATGTGTCTTCTTTGGATATTCCAATAAATGTCATGTTTTTCAATATTTTCATCCTTAAACCCATTAAATATTATTTCAGACATGTCAAATTTTTTGAATCAAATTTTCCTTTCAAAAGCTTTGCCTGCATGATTACGTGTTCAAAACAAAATCCATAGATCATTGGTCAAAATTCCCTTAATCTCATATTCCTATCACAAATTATGCTTCTGACTTTTCTTTAGAAAATTCCAACTCATCCTCTAATCCCCTTATTTCTTTTCTTACCAATGCTTACTCCAAATGTACACCCTTGAATTATAAGAAGTAATCAGCCCTAAACAACTTATCCCCCCCATATCATGATATCTTCTATCAACTCATCAAATAAAGTAGTTTCTTCTTCTAAACAAGAAAATTTTGCAATAAATTATCAATATTCTAATCCTCCAACAAATATCAAATCTTCTTCTTGTGATTGCAACATCATACAACGGTCAATCTCTACTTCTGCAAAAACTATGGCTATTGCTATGTCAAGTCCCACCTAGGTAAATTCCTCTTTTACATAAGCTTTTACCAAATCATTGTGTGAATCTCGTAGCCTATTACCTCAATCAAGCCCACAAACGGTCACACAATTTAAACACAACAATTTCAAACACAAAAAAATTATTTACTAGCATGTTACCCTTGAACCTTCTTTTGAAATTGAACCTATAAGTGTATCTCAAGCACAAAAACTTCCACAGTGGCAAAAAGCTATTTGTTAAGAGTATGACCTTCTCTGTAATTCCACATGAACTCTTATACCACCAATCAATATACAAAATATCATAGGTTGTAAGTGGAATTTTAGAATTAAGAGGAATCCTCATGGAACAATTTCTACATTTAAAGCTTAATTAGTGGCAAAGGTTTTCCATCAAAGATTGGTTGTAGACTTTATTGAGACTTTTAGCTGTGTTGTTAAACCCACTAAAGAAGTATCATTCTAAGCTTAGCTATATCCAAAGGATGGTCCTTATGGCAGCTCGATATTAATAATGCTTTTTTCAAGGATTATTATTGATGATGTGTCCATGCAGTAACCTATAAGCTTTATACGTCTTCAACATCCACACTAAGTTTGCAAGCTCACTAAGGCTATCTATGGCCTTCGACAGGCACCAAGAACTTGGTACAATTAGTTGTGGTATTTCTTATTGTCCCACAGATTCATTAATTCTTATAGTGATAGCTCTTTATTCATTGACAAAGATCAAAATCTTTCGATTTATCTTTTGGTCTATGTCGATGATATTATTGTTATAGGTGATAATGCTACATTCACACAAAATTTCGTTCATCAACTTGCTAATCACCTCTCTCTTAGGGATCTTAGGTCCCTAAATTATATCCTAGGAGATGAAGCAATCTGTACTCCAACTAGTCTCTTCTTGTCACAAAGGAAATAAATCATAGATTTGCTTAAAACAACCGACATGAAAGATGCCAACATAGTTTCCGCACCTATGTGCTCCTTTGAAAAACTTCAACTGCATGATGCCAACCCTACAACAGATCTTACCATGTATCGCTGAGTGATTGGATCTATGCAATACTTATCCTTAATGCGACTAAACATATCTGTTGTCGTCAGCATGCAAACTATTGTAATTCAAGCATAAACCATTAGCAAATCATTGTGCAATTGATAACGAATCCTTCGCTACTTAAAAGGTATTATCTATCATGGCATATTCATTTGCAAAGCCTCCTCAGTTTTATTTCATGCATTTGTCGATGCCAATTGTGCTAGAAATTCATATGATCGGACTTCTACAACAGCCTATGTCATCTTTTTTAGGGCTACTGTAATGAGTTGTTCCTCGAAAAAAACAAATGATAGCTCATTCCTTAACTAAAGCCAAGTACCAAGCTATTCCACTTTAACATGAAGCACAAAGCCATAGAATTTCATTTTGTGCATAATCAGGCGACTAAAAATCAACTTCGTGTTGCTCATGTCCATACTGTAGACCAATTGCTGATTCTTTAACCAAACCCTTGTCTCACAAAATGTTTTAAGATCAATAGTCAAAGATTGGCATCCTTGATGGAAGCTCAATTTTGCAGGGACATGATAGAGCAATATTATAAGAAATCATTTTTGTAGAATATTTGTTTTATTGTAGAGTATTTGTTATAACACATCGTCACTCTACAATTATGCTAGAGATTCTTTGTAACATGAACATATTTTTTGCACAACAATGAATCAATAAGCAACATTCTCATCTCATATAATATCTTTATAGTTCCATTAACGTATTGCATCACACGCGCCAAATAAATAACTGGAGGGAGGAGAGTAGGGAGAGAATGAAGAGAACCACCAACCATACAAGTTGTTGTCTTCGACATTTGTTAGAGTAGAGAAGAAAGAGAAACGAGTGACCATTGGAATAGGAAGAGTAGATTTAAAATAAATATGCTAAATTACTCATATTTTTCTTTTACAATTTGTCTGTTTGATCTAATTTGGTTAAGTTGGTCAATTGTTAGTCAGGTATTTGTTGTTATTTCTACTATTACTAAAACCTTAGAGGTCTATTTAAGCAAGTTTTTTTCCCCCTTAATTTTAGTAGTTATGGTTTGAATTAGCATTTACCTTTCCTTTTATTAGAGAGAGTAATTTTTTTTAATAATTTCATATATACAATCAAGTTATACAACTTAACTTATACACAACTTGATGTAATAAAAGTTGGATGGATTACTAATTACCCCAACAATAATTTATTAAAGTGCGGGCAGGGTATTTGAACCCAAAAAGTTTTCTCCAACACCCATTTACTCGAAACACGATTTATAAAATCTAAAAATAACTTTGTACTCATGACAACCTTTAAAAATTCAAATATAACGCGACAACCATTACTCAACCAACATTATGAATCTACCTACAGTCTATGCCAACCAAAGTTATATGTCTATTGAAACCAGTATATGAAAATCAACTCCTCTTCAGTTTGTAAGTATCAAACTTATCCATGGTAGAAAAGAATGCAGTTAGGACAATCAAATTATAATAATAATAACGCTAGACTTAAAACTCGTTTATAATCAAGATTTTATATAACATGAGTTGGCAAGATATTATTAGATGAGTAATTACCATGTCATTCAATTTAATATCTTTTATTTATTTTTATTTTTTACCCATCTAGTGATAGCTTGCCAACTCAGGTTGTATAAAATCTTGGTTATAAATGAGTTGTAGCATTATCCTTATAATAATAAATTGAAATATATTTGGCCAGCTAAAAACTTTATATGGTGATAACTCTTCTTTTGAGACAAAGAAAACAAACTTCTTTCAGTTCTCTCCCTGGATGTTTTATTGAGAATACTAGTAGGCCTTTTCAAATATCAAGCCAATACTTGAACCTCAAAATGAAGTAATCAAGCCAATATTTGAACCTCAAAATTAAATAATCTTTATGTTTTACCGTTTAATCAATGATTAACTAACCAAATTGTTTCCATATCAAAAAGTATAATGATCAATAAGAGACATGACGGTCAAGTATGATGTCAAGATGTTAAAGTTACGAGTTATGAGAAGAGAAGATAGTAAAATCTTATATAGTATTTAGTGATACCCTTATAAGTAATTTCCTTTTGAGGATAATTTTGTAATATAAAATTAATTCAAAAAATAGGTATTCACAGAAAATTTATAAATGTAAACAGCTTCTTGGTTTATTAATTAAATATCTTTCATTTGGTTACCACATCATTTATTAAAACATCTTTCATTTATTTTTATTTTTTCCATTGTAAATAAGTGTAATGTTAAATTTTAATGAATAGGTTTTATAACATGATTTTTTATGTAGTATTACTTAATTTTATTTTATAATATATATGTTCAAAAGTAATGTAGGATTAACTCTGAATCGAGTATTTATTAAATAATTTGTCAAGAGAGTAGGATTCAAAACAAAAGATGTTTGTGAAATTAAATCTCTTAAATAAATTATTCAGATAGAGAAGTAGAGTTCTGAAAAACTAGATACTTTAAAGATATTTAGTGATAAAGTTTTATGTTAAAAGGAGCGGAAGAGAGGAATTTTCAGGAATAGAGTAATTTTCAACTGCAAATGGTCCCATTCCCCTAAAAGAGAAATAAATTAAAACAAGTTGTGCAATTTCACATACGAAAAATCTTTGGCATATAATAAAAAACTAGAAAGAAAATAGTTCTGGTTTATAATTTTCAGAAAGAAACGGGTTTTCATATATTAAATAGAATTAAAAAATTTAAAAATAAAAAAAAGAATGAAGGTGCATATTGGCGAATAAAAGAGGTGTGGAGTGTGTAGGAGGATATCCACTGCAAATCATGGTGAATACGATGATGATTATCAAGATAGAGTCACGGTGAAGAAATAGAATCACAATTGTCTCATTTTCGAGGACTAAAATCGGTTAACATTGCAACAACTAGAAACGAAACTGAACAGCCATCAGCGGCAGCTGCAGCCAACATTATTATAACAACGAAATCAAACTTTTACATAAGACGATAAAGATAGAACGACAAGGAGGGAAACTTAAGATATCAGAACGCAAAACACATTCCAGAGTTGACACTTTATATATTTGTTTATCATAGCAAGGGACTTGTTAAAACAAATGAGGTCGAGTTGGTTTTTGAGGAGAAGATCTTGAGTCAAAAGAATACTTGAGCATCTCACTAATCATGAGGAAACACATGTGACATGCCTACCTCCACTTTCTCCTTCAAGGCTGCTGACTGAGGATCACGTCCTAAGCCATGAGATCCTTGTTTACTAGTACTCCCTGAGCCTTTTGATTTGCTTTTTGTTGGGGATATGTTATCTTCTTCACGGTGGGATGCTCCTTCATGTGACATGTCCGCCTTGACCTTCTCAGAGTGTGAAAGTTGTTCTGGTGATTCGTGCTTTTGATTTTTAGAAGTATTGCCTTCAAAGTCTACAGGACTTGCGCTTGAAAGGCTCCCTTCACTTCGTTGGAGTGATTCCCTTTCGATAATTTATGTGTCTTTTCTGATGAATTGCGTTGCCCTGAGTTTGATACGTCCTTCTTGACACTGTTGGAGTGGGAATTTTCTTTTGATGATTTAGACTCATGATCTTCTAATACAATTCTCTGACTTGGGGGTGTTATATGCTCCTTGACTTCGTCCGAGACAGAAATCTGTTTTGATGATTCGGAAACATTTGATATTTTGATGCGGCTTGAGTTTGACAAATGCTTCTTGACTTTGCCGGAGTGATCACCAGAATCTTTTCCTGGTAATACGGGAGTAGTTTTATCAGATTTATTGACGTGACTTGTTTGTGGCTTGGCGACCTTGTTGTGTACGTTGGACACAGAGCTTTTATTTTTGTGTTTTGGATCCTTACTATCGGGTGTTTCATCCATTTTGACACTGAAAACTCTCAACTTAGGGTTTCTATTTATATAGAAATGTTAAGCAATTTGCTTTTCCTTTTTAAATTTTTAACAAGACAGACACCTAATTCAAAGTTTTAATACTGATGATGATAAAATGACAAAAATTTATACTTATCCACTGCAAACCATTTGATAGCAACAGACGTCAATGAATACAGAATATTGATATCACAAAGTTAAGTAAAAAATTTCAACTATAATAATTTGAAAAAAAAACTTATATAGGACAGACATATTGCTGAGGTTATATGTCTAATCAATAATTAGTCATGTGTTGAAAGTAGTTTTTTTCTTTTTTCTTTTTTTTATGAATTTTCTCAACCATCCATGATTGTCTGTCATTATTTTGTTGGATATTATTGCTGAGTTACCTTTTTTTTTCAATTTTTCTACCCACTTACGATAATGTGTCATTATTTTATTGGATATGCTCACCAAATCACTATGCTAAGGTCGTGTGCAGGTCTTACATGAGTCTTTCTCAACAATCTAACGTTTAACGTACTCAACCAAATTAAGTTTTGCTTCTAAAAGAGTACACAGGTTAGACTATTTTAACTTTATTTTTTATTTAAAATTTTGTTACTAAATATCTTATGCAATCTAATGGTCGATTTCTTAATTTAGGAACTCCGTCAATTATTCAGTTTGATTAAATAGATATGTTATTGATTGATATCGAAATTTCAGATTACAAAAGTTAAGTTACAAACAGCTTGAGTGAGATATACTACTCTAAACTACTTCATATCCGAAGCTGCAGAGATAATTCAGTTAAGCAGTCCATTATCTTGTATCAATTGCTCTGCCTTGTGGCTGTGGCAGCCATGCATATTTCAGACCGGGATCACCAAGACTGCTAACAGTTGTCTTCATGAATAAAATTCTTTTACTGTAAAAATAAACTAATGTTGAACTTATACCTACTAATTTAATCTTTTTAAGTAAAGAAACAAACTTAACAAAATATGAAAACTCCTTTAACCTAACAGTGGAAGGGTTGAATCCCCCCGCAGCAAAATAAAAAGAAAATATGTTGCCCACAACTAAGACCTAAAAATGATTGAGACCTACTTTTTTAGCTGCTGCAAAAAGGTTAAAGAAAAAGAATGTTGACTTGACAAAAATATTTAGTATTTCAGAAGTTAAGACAAAGGAATATTCTAAGCTTTTTGTGGGCATATTTATGAACAGTTTCTAGCGTTCACTCAGTTTTATGATTTACCTGTAAGCTGAAAAAAATATTTACCTGTTAATCCAGATCACGCGTAAAACCCTCTGTCGTGATATATATACCATAAAGTAGCTAAATTAATTGACCAGTGCTCTTTCGCCTTCGTACCTGTCCACCACGCGGTAGGCGACTGAGCTAACTATTTAACAAGCAGACAATATATATAATTAATTTTCCAGTGCACTGCAACAAATATAACTTAATTAACCTTCAAACCTGTCACCATTTTTTATTAAATTTTCAGCTGAAATTCCAATCGAAATTTTAGCTTTCGAATCCTAGGTGCGCCTACCAATTTTAAAACTAAAACAAAATGATTAAAAAAAATGCCAGTCGGTGTAGCATAATTTTGTAATCTAAAGTTGCTCAGGAGCATTGTTTTTAACTTTAAAAATTTGGAAATAGTTGAAGCGCATCTGCCCATCATCGCTTGATAAATCATTTGTTTCAATTGGCTAAATCTAAATCAAATATATAGTTAGATTTCCTAAAAACCAGTGAAATTAAATTAAAACAAATGATTTATCGAGGATTGCAATTCACTAAATCAATACCATACACCTCACTTCTGATTTAGCAAAATCCCACATGACATTTGCGGTTATAAAAAACTTCTTTGTTGTTAATCAAAGTTATCATTTTTTATAAATTTCCAAATAAAGTGAGTAAAATAAAGCTAAAATATTAAACGTAAAGAAAAAAATTAAAATAAACATAAATTCAAAAAACCAATTTTATTAAATAAATAAATTATTAAAAATTTGAAAAAAAAATTACTCACTAGTAGAAAATTAGGATACAGCAACATGGCTTTCGCAACGTGCATTGATTGCACGTTACAATAGCCCTCTTTTGGCATTGTGCGCTTCATGCACGTTGCGAAAAATGATTTTCAGCACATGCAACATATGCACGTTGCTGAAAGACTCTATCACAACGTGCATTTTCTGTACGTTGCGAAAAGTGTTGAATTTAGCAACGTGCACATGCTGCACGTTGCGAAAAGTTTTGCTCTTATGAATTTATTTTTTATTTAAATATTGAAGTCAAGAAAATGTAATTTTTATATTAGTAACTAAAAAAAGTCTTCTTAAATTATTAAAAGATAATTAAAATTACTTTGAATTTTAAATGTAATGGAAAATTATTTTAAATGTTATGGAAAATTACACTAATTGAGTAATTTCATATTTTGAAATTAAATAAAATTAAAAATAGATAATATTAATTAAATAATATAATTTTATGTTTAAATTTAAATTTAAAAATTTTTAACAATATTTAAATAAAAAGAAAATATTATTTTCTATATAAAATAATGAATTTTTAAATATAATTTTTTTAATGTAGAAATTGTATAAAATAAATTAAATTATTTTACAATGAAATCACATCATATATTTTTTTTGTAAAATTAAGAAAGTAAAAATATCAAATTAAATTTTATTTTGAATTAATATAACTAGTACAAGGAAGAAAAGGACATAGTTAATTACTTATCCTAAACTTTTTTATCAAAAAAAAGGGACAACTATTTATAATACAAAAATTACTAAAACTGTGTCGTTTTGATAACTTTTTTTTCTAAAGAAATAGTCAAAACGACGTCGTTTTGGCTAAAAATAGGGCTAAAAAAATATTAGGACTTAAATGAAATTATTAGGGGCGATTGTGACAAGCTTGGATATATTAGGATATCGTGGAAATTTTGTTAACCTATATAATGAAAAAAATTTTGCCCTAAATCACCCAAACTCCTCCTCCATCCTCTCTATCTCTGTTGGCCGTTGTTGTGTTGCTGAGAAGCCTGAGAAGTGAGATCCCTAACCCTAGCAACCATCACTCCTCAGCCATTCGCACTTCTCACTGGCACCCTCTCTCGTTACTCATAGTCGGCCCTCCTCCGTGACTCCAGAATCGCAGCCACTCTACTCGCGGTCTTGGCCCTCCTTCTCAGCTCCGCTCTTGCTTCGCTGTACTTGCATTGCCAGATCACCTCCGCTCTGCGGCTCCAGCAGCTCAGCCTTCTCCAGCGTCTCAGTACCTGCACGACAGCACGAGAGATATATATGTGGTGAGCAGCATTTATATTTCATTCAAATCGGACCATTAACGTTCAAAGGCTTGCATATAGATATTACATGTTTGATAGATTGGCACGATAAGGTGTTTACTGTCTCTAATCTTTTCAACTTTTTGCTGGCTTTCACTTTTCTATGCCATATGCCATGGTATTGTGTTGACGATGGAATTTGTGTATGTGTTGTGGTTTGGAGATTTTCGTTTTGGGAGATATAATAAATTAGCTTCGATTTTTTCTTTTTTTGGGTTTGGTTTTAGAATTTTGATCTGTACGTAAGGGATAAAGATCAATTTGTCATTCCATGAAGGTCTACGATAAAGGAATTACATTAATTGATTATGCAAATCAAATTTATTGGTAAGGCTGTAATATGAATTACATTGATTTTAATAGTTTAAAGGTCAATTATGCTCTAACCCAAAGAAAAAATAGAGATAAGAAATTAATTATTATTTGTAATGTTATATAAAAACAAATGCAATTGGCTTTTGGTATCTGCATGCCACTAAATTTAATGTCCTTCACTTCTAATGAAGGTTATGAATTTAATATTTATCATATTTATGGCTTATTATTATTATTATTATTATGCATAATTGCATATTAAATCATCAGGGCTTATAAAGTAATGTACTATTTCTCTTAAAAAAATTGCTATGCCAACAACTTTAATATAATATTATTATCATCACTTCTATAATTTATATTTATGTCACTCATAAGACAAGAACAACACAATTTACCATAGCATTATCAAATTAATATTTGCCTTGTATTATATAATGCAAAAACTTTTGAATGGAGCTCTTTTTCAGACGTTTTGAGCTTGTATTCTAATGAGATGGATAGAATCCGCTATGGCTTCTGAGAAGTTTGCACTAAAGCACAAATGGTAATCAGTTTTTCATGTGCGCAGTTCTCGTTGTTGGAGGGGAAACTATGTATAGTGTATAATCAGTTCTCGCATCAGCTTGACTTGTAATATTATACTATACTTTATGAGGGATTTGTTGGTGTTTGCTTGAGAAAATATCTATGAAATTACTTCAAAAAGATGAGAGTAGAAGATGAAATTATTGGAAGATTATAGAAGAGTTGTTTCAAGTGTATCGGCTCCAAAATATGTGATGCCCCAGAATTTAATTGTATAGTGTTTTTTATTTAGTTATTTTAAGTTATTTAGGATTATTTTTTGTAAACAAGTACTTGTATTTTGAAAATTCTGTGAGTTTATTTGTATAGTAACTGGTAAAATTATAAATGCTACAGGTAATAATATTTTTTTTGTTAATATGACTGAGTATTTTTATGTTATATTTAATATTGAATTTTTGTGAGTTTATTTGTATAGTAACTGGTAAAATTATAAATGCTACAGGTACTACAAATTAAAAAATATAAATATAAATATTTCTAAAAAAAATTAGTCAATGGGTTAGGATTTTCGGCAACGTGTGTTGCAAGTTGCTAAAAGGTGTTCTACAGCATGTAATATAGTCTTTAGCAACGTGTATTGCACGTTGCAAAAAGTAAGGGACTTTCAGCAACAGTTAGAACAGCAACGTGCGCCTACACATTGCGAAAGCCCTTTAGCAACGTGCAATGCACGTTGCCGTAGGGCATTTTTCTACTAGTGACTAATACATATTATATATATATATATATATGTGGTTACGCCCAAAATATACCGCGGTTATTGTAGTATACGTTGAGGTGTCGAATCCACAAGGAGGCCTTTGATAAAAGAGGTTAGTAAAACAAAAATATTAAAAAGATAATAAAAATGTAAAATTTAACTTTGAAGTGATTGGTTCTAAAGAAAATATAATGTTTAATAATTGGAAACCATCGATGGTAATTAAGAAGTAAGGCATCGAGAATCACTTATATGTTTTGTAAATCTAATCCCCACTTTGATTTAATAATTATAACTCAATTGAAAGTTTCACATCTCAAACAATCAATCGGAAAATATGTATAGTATATCATAAATGATAAACACATGTATTTGATATGCATAAACTCTTTACAAGCAATATTTACCAACAACATTCATCCTTACAAGTTATCCTAGAGCGACAATATATCACATGACAATATTGTAGTAAAGGATTAACTCATAAAACGAAACTGCCAGTAACAATTATAATTCAACATGAATCACATAAAGAAAGCATGACTGAATTTATATGAAATTGAGAATTATAATTTCTTGATTAAAAAGAAATCACAAGATGAGAAAGAGTTTAACACATAAACAAACATACAATCTTTATAGCCCTTGAGGTAGAATGAAAGTGGAGAAATAGATAAACTACACATACAAGTTTATCTCTAGCCTTACCAAGAGTTCTAGTCTAACTTATAATTCATTCTTATCATTTCTAAAGAGAAAATACAAGAGAGAATTGCAATAGACAATGATAAAATGTGAACTCAAATTATTTTTTCTCTCCCCCATTCAATTCCTCAAGTTGTCCTTAAATAGGTGATGAAATGGAACTATTGCACCAAACCTCCACCAATTTTTCCACAATGTAGGCCATCAACTTGCAGCTGATTTTTGACCACCAAATGGACCGAATTGGGCTTTCTGAAAACATGAAAGTTGTAGCATTTTGTCTCAGCTTTCCAGGGCCACCAGATTCATGCAATTTGGACAAGTATTCTTTGAGATATGTCCCAAATACTGGACATGGGTCGGGCTAAGGAATATCTACAATTTGGTTTTGTTGTGTCTCAATTTCGGCCCATCAAATGTTGGATTTGGGCTTTTGATTGTTCTTCAACTTTGTGTAAAATTGAGACATGTTGCTCCAGGTTCAATAATCTCTCCATTTTGATTATAGATTGAGAGTTGTGTCCATTTTATTAAACCTGAAAAAATTGATTTCTATTAATCACAATTTAAGGACAATACTTTATTTCAAGATAAAGACTAAAGAAAATGCAAAAGAAATTAAACAAATGTAAAAGAGGCATAAGCAAAATAATTATGCTAAAATATCATAAAAGCTTTATAATACTGTCCAATTAGCATTAATTATTTATACTTAATAGTGTACTTTCATGTGTTTATCATAATCCCCAGCCAGCTTATTGCTAGTCCCTAGCAATTCAAGCGTAAATGAAGCATGAAGAACTACTTCAGCATTTCAAACAAAAAGTCAGTTCAAGATCACAATTGCTATAAAGGTTATTTCAATCATAACTTCCAAAATTGAGCACATGTGAATCAAACCAAAACCTTCTTACCACGAACCGCAACACATATAACCTTGAAAATTACTCTATGTAAAAGCCTCAACTCCATATCCTCAAGGTGAACGACTGTTTAAAAAGGCTATGATTTCTCTCATGGAGTTAGAAAACAGAATAAACACTCAAGAAAAGGTCACATTTAAGGACAGACAGACAACTAACATTGATCCAAAGATAGGAAAATCCAATATTTAGAATCAAACCATTCTTGCAACATGCTACCTTTAGGACTTCATTTATCTTGAGTGAATCAATACAGCTTGATGAGAAAAGACTGCTTCATAAAACTTCTATATTCTAAAATTGAATGAAGACATTATTGAATCAAACTAACTTCTTCTCTTTTTTTCTCTTTTTTTCTTTTTTTTATGTTTTTTTTCACAAGAATTGAAATTTCATCTTGAATCGTCCCTTAGCTCAATTCGAGTAATGACATTCTAAACAAGGATTAATCAATTCAAAGGATCAATGAAAGTTCATAAGCTGTTTTCTCAACCTCTCCACTCACTCACAAAAGATGTGTGAGATTAAAAAAATGTGAACTTAAACATGAGAATTCTCTTGGCTATATACATTGAATCATCCATCTTACCACAGGGCTTAACATTGTGCTCAAAATAATTTCAGAAATCATTCTTTGATAACCTAAATAGAAAAGATGACTCAAACCAATAATTTTGAAATCATACCTAGATAGAAAAACAAACCCATTTAGACAAGAATTACCGAGAAAACATGCAATAAGCAGCTGTGCATGAAATATAATTCAAAAATCAAAAACAAATCAACTAGTTAGAATGCGTTTCAAGAGGTCAAAACTATACTCCCTACTCTGCCATTCTGGATCTAATAGATCCAAAATGCGTCTCAAGAGATAATGAACTCTTTACACTGCCATTCTCAAACCAATAGATTTTTTTTTTTTGAAATGCAATGCAAAACATATGCCTCCTATCTACCCCCAACCAGAACGAAACATTGCCCTCAATGTTTAAATGTAGAAAGAGAAAGTATATGAGACATCACCTGAAGCTTCAGTTATTCAAGAGAAACAAACCTGAAAAACACTTAATAAAATATTGTGAACAAAGCCAAAAGTAAGAAAAGTTACAAACGAAGTGTCAGATCAAATTTTCTCTTATTGCTCATTTCCACTGACCAATTAATTTGAGATGCTTCAGGGTCTGGTTCATAAACAAAAACTTGCAATTTATCAATTAGTTCATCAGCAGTTGAGGCAGAGACAAGGATCCGTTGTGCTGATTGTGAGATAAACCTTTGTTCCACAGCTTGATTAACAAAACACAATAAATAATCAAAGAAATTATTGACATTCAACAAACCTATGGGTTTCTGGTGGATATTAAGTTGGGCCCAAGAGACAACTTGAAAGATTTCTTCCATTGTTCCAAAACCTCCTGGTAAAGCAATAAAGGCATCTGCATTTACAATCATACGAGCTATGCGTTCATGCATGGATGAGACCTGTAATTCCTCTCCAACTGTTTTCCCAGCAACGTTAACTAAAGCTTTAGGAATAATGCCTAAAACTTGACTTCCTCTTGAGTATGCAGTTGTTGACACACACCCCATTAACCCACGGTTACCTCCCCCATAAATTAAATGAAGTTTTCTCTCAGCTAGATCCTTACCAAGATTATGAGCTGCTTCTAAAAAAGCTATATCATTACCAGGCTGAGATCCACAAAATACACAAATATTTCGGAATCGACGAGCTGAGGTTCCCTCCATTTTGATACAACTCACTAACTATGTATATGCAAATGAAGAACATGAGATATATTTATAGAATGCAAAAAAGTGATACAATAATGACATCTATATAGGTAGTTCAACTGTTTGTCTGACAAACGTTGAAAATAAAAATAGAAACTCAAAAATAATAGCAAGAGTGCATATGTACAGGTAGTTGTGATTGTGGCTCACATCTTCCTCTGGTTTTACGTCCAGTAACGGCTGAAACACCTTCTATGAGTTGGGGATATGCTTCCCATCCAATTTTCTTATAAATTGGCAAACAGGGTCGTTTTGAGTCAGATTCCCGAGACTATAGCGTTCTTGCTCTTCCCGAAATTGTGTCCATAATCTTAAAATCTCTCGATGCACAAGTCCACAAGGATGCGTCTCAAGAGTCAACAAGATATTATCTAGAGACTCCTTACTCAGTCCATCCTTAATGAACTGAATCTTATCTTCTCGATTGACAGACACATATCCTAAAGAGCGACATCGCTTGTTACAGGTCCATCGTGCATATTTGTGACAAACTTGTAATTTATTTGCTCTTCGCTTTTTTGCGTAAGAGCTTTTACCCAAACCAGGCATGAAAGAAACAAAGGCTTTTGAACATTCACCAGATAATCGAACTTTGGCTTCAATTAACCATCGTATATCAACAGGTAAACCCATGATCATTAGCAATTTTAACCTTGCAAACCGTGCTTTGTAAATTTTGAGCAATGCATTTGGAGGAAGAAAAGGAAAATGTCTATGAAGGTTTGAAAGAATCGTATCCATTTTGAAAGGTAAAAGAATGCACGATTTTTGTTTGGGTTACAGTTTTTAGGGAACTGAAAAACTGACTTAATTAGTCACGGAGCACCGTATCCGCCATTTAACCGGGAAGTAAAGTAAAACACGCAAAAGAAAATAAAAGCAAAAACAGAAAATAAAGTAAAAATTATAGGACAAACATATAATAAAAGCAAGACAATGAGATAAAGAAAGCAAAAATAAAGTTAAGATATGGTACATATAGATGATAGAAACAAAGACAAAGTCAAGATATGGGATAGATAAATAATAAAAGCAAGACAATGAGATAAAGAAAGCAAAAATAAAGTTAAGATATGGTACATATAGATGATAGAAACAAAGACAAAGTCAAGATATGGGGTAGATAAATAATAAAAGCAAGACAATGAGATAATAAAAACAAAAATAAAATCAAGATATGGTACAAAAGTCAAGATATGGTATAGATAGATGAGACAGATAGAACCTGATTAATTAGGATAGACAAGAGGCTCAAGAGAGATCTCCTCGAGACACATAAACTGACTTTCCCTTTCCACATAATTTTTCAACCGTTGCCCATTAACTTTGAAAATTCGTCCATCAGTGGGGTCCTCAATCTCCACCGCTCCATTGGGAAAAACGTGCTTTACGATAAATGGTCCAGTCCATCGAGATCTCAACTTTCCAGGGTGTAAATGCAATCGAGAATCATAAAGATAAACTCGTTGATTTAGTTCAAAGTTTTTCCTCAAGATTTGTTTGTCGTGAGCCGCTTTCATCTTAGCCTTGTAAATCTTGGAGTTGTCATAGGCATCATTCCGCAATTCTTCTATTTCAGACAATTGTAACTTTCTTTGAAGACCTGCAACACTCAAATCAAAGTTAAGGGCTTTGACAGCCCAATAAGCTTTATTTTCTAGCTCAACAGGTAAATGACAAGCTTTCCCATAGACAAGGCGATATGGAGACATCCCTAGAATAGTTTTATAAGCAGTGCGGTAAGCCCATAATGCATCAGAAAGGTGTAAAGACCAGTCTTTGTGATTCGAATTAACAGTCTTTTCTAGAATCTGCTTGACCTCCCTATTTGCGAGTTCAGCTTGCCCATTTGTCTGTGGATGGTATGCGGTGGAAATCTTATGAAGACCACCATACCTGCGCATCAAAGCTTCAAAAGAACGGTTACAAAAATGTGTCCCTTGGTCACTGATGATGACACGTGGCGTACCATACCTAGACAACACGTTTTCTTTTAAGAATTTTACCATGGTTGTGTTATCATTAGTACGACAAGCCATAGCCTCAACCCATTTGGACACATAATCAACAGCTAGAAGAATATAAAGATAACCAAAAGATGGAGGAAAAGGTCCCATAAAGTCAATACCCCAACAGTCAAATATCTCAATAACAAGAATACGGCTAAGAGGCATCATATGACGGCGAGATAAAGCCCCCAACTTTTGACATCTTTCACATGAACGACAAAAATTGTTAGTATCTTTAAACAAAGTGGGCCAATAGAGTCCATACTGTAAAATTTTTGCAGCAGTCTTTTTTATTGAGAAATGACCACCATAAGCAGTGCCATGGTAAAAGTTTAAGACACTAGCAATTTCACTATCAGGAATGCAACGTCGCATAATTTGGTCAGCGCAATATTTGAAAAGATAAGGATCATCTCAATAAAAATTACGCACCTCAACCAAGAACTTACGCTTATCTTGTACACTCCAGTCAGATGGAACTTCTCCGCAAACCAAGTAATTTACAGTATGGGCATACCAAGGTACTTGGCTTATAGTGAAAAGATGTTCATCAGGGAAATCATCTTTAATGGGTTGGACATTAGTGGAATCATGGAACTCAAGACGGAACAAATGATCTGCTACAACATTTTCGACGCCCTTCTTGTCCTTAATGGTTAGATCAAATTCCTGCAAAAGAAGAATCCATCTAATTAGACGGGCCTTAGCATCCTTTTTAGAAAAAAGGTACTTCAGAGCTGCAAGGTCAGTAAACACAGTAATAGGTGAACCAATTAAATAAGAACGAAATTTGTCCAAGGCAAAAACAACAGCTAATAGTTCCTTTTCAGTAGTAGAATAATTCATTTGAGCATCATTTAAGGTTCTACTAGCATAGTAAACAACAAAGGGTTTGCCCTTCCTTCTTTGACCAAGGACTGCTCCTACAGCATAGTTACTGGCATCACACATAATCTCAAATGGAAGGCTCCAATCAGGTGACTGCATAATGGGGGCAGTGGTGAGTTTGGCAATTAATGTCTGAAATGCGTCCTCACAAGCTTGAGTCCACACAAATTCAGCATCTTTCATTAAGAGGTTACACAATGGTCTAGATATAGAAGAAAAATTTTGTATAAACCTCCTATAAAAAAACCAGCATGCCCTAGAAAAGATCGGACATCTTTTATCGTTTTAGGTGTAGGTAATTTAGAGATCAACTCGATCTTAGCCTTGTCAACCTCCATTCCTCTTTCTGAAATAATGTGTCCCAAAACAATCCTAGAAGACACCATGAAATGACATTTTGTCCAATTAAGCACAAGTCCTTTTTCTTCACACCTACTCAAAATAGATTTTAAGTTAAGTAGACATGAATCAAAAGAGTTACCAAAAACAGTCAAATCATCCATAAAAACCTCCATGCATTTTTCAACCATGTCTGAGAAAATACTAAGCATGCATCGTTGAAAAGTAGCTGGTGCATTACATAATCCAAAT